>JADLZN010001186.1:0-143851 GCA_018155175.1 Sinocyclocheilus anophthalmus | reverse complement strand
AACCCCAAAAGGGGGGGGGGGGGGGGGGGGGCAAAACAAAAAAAAAACAAAAACCCCCTTAAACGCATTCGACACTACACTGCTCTATGACTCATGATCGCTACTTTTACATCCATCTCGTGCATGTACAGTCCTCTGCCATCTTCACCCATTAGCTGCTTTTCCACTGGCCAGTGCGAGCCAGGGCTTACAGTGAGCCGGGCGGGGCTAATAGCCTCGGACATCGAACACAGAGGCGGAAATCATGCCGCGTTTCCACTGTCGGCCCAGTAGCCTCACGGCACTCCTGTAAAACACACCCTAAACACGCCTTCACTGAACTACGTCACACATTCCACCTCGAGAGGGATATTATGAAATAAATCTGCTAAACCCCTGTAGCATAAGCTGTCGTTTTCTAGTATCTTTTTTATTTACTACTATGGACACCACACGCGGCTAGTGACTGCCAACAACAGATATAAAACTATACTTGCTGCCATGTGTCGTTTGTTTTTAATGTCTCGTCTGGTGTTCTGTTTGTTTTTTATTTTAACAATTACATCTATGGGGCTATACTAACTGTTCATGGTTTGTACCATTGCATTAACCGACCATTCCGCGTCAAAATATTACTACAAAATTGATTAGTATTGCGCGCGACACTACTGTCGTTACAGCAAAGTAATCCGTTACTACGTACTATGGCAGTACAGTTTTGTAACGCTGTATTACCTCCCCAACACTGATTTATAAACGAGTAAAGTACTTTAAAATCAATCCTAAATTAAACTTGAAGCCAGAGGGGGGGGGGGGGGGGGGGGGGGGGGGGGGGGGGGGGGGGGGGGGGGGGGGAGGGGGGGGGGGGGGGGGGGTGTAAGGACCTGAGGACTGGACTATGCTCAGATTTTCTGGTTCTAGTCAGAATCTGGCAGCAGCGTTCTGGATGAGCTGCAGCTGTCTATGGTCTTCTTGGGAAGGCCGGTGAGAAGACCATTACACAACAGTCCACCCTGCTGGTGATAAAGGCATGGACAAGTTTCTCCAAGTCTTGACTGGAAACACAACATCTAATTCTTGCAATGTTTTTTTTTTTAGATATAGTGATGCTGTTTAGTTACTGCTTTGAAGATCTTAGTCGTGAAACGAAGGTCTGTCTCCAGACCACCAAGATTCTGACTTGATTTGTGAGTTGTTGTGACCCCTAGATCAACTCGGTATCATTCACCTTGCGAACTTCACCTTTTGTAGGCGTCAACTGCCATACTTCAGTTTTTTCCCCATTGTTCTAAACGAAGAATTTCTTGCACGGTCCCTATTATTTCTTCCATCAATTCTCCACAGAGCGGAGCTCAATGAGGGCTGTAGCTCATTGGACGAAAGGCTAGTTAACATCTGGCTATCATATTCAATAGCTGTGCTAGGCAATTTGGGTTCTTTCTCAATTTTTGACTTAGTGGATCATATACAGCAACCAGAGTGTGCAAGAATTTAGCCTTGTGGACCCCCATGTCAATGGTGCCGTTCCACGATTAATATTTAAGTCAGAATTAAAGCGTTATTTCACTTTATCCTCTTAGGCGCGTTTCACGGCAGATGGGAAATTTCCCCGGTATCCACGTAGCTTGTACAGTATGTTGATTTCAGCTGATTAAGCTACCTTAGTTCAGAATCTTGTCCTATAAAGGAAGATTTGTGCAGTATTGGATCTATAGTGCTTCATATGTGTGGGTATCAAGATTGTTCTTTTTCAGCTGTGGTTTACAACTGCGTTTTCAGTGGTTTGGAAAAGCTCCCAACAATACTTCTCATACAACATTGTGCAGCAAACTAGAAATCCAAACAACCTCATCTGCATGCTCCTGTAAGCTCCGGTGCTCACTTCGGTAGACTATACTCAGTAAGAATCATCAGTTCATCTTGCATTTTCTGCACAAGCTAAATGGGGACTGTCGATGCTAAACCTAGTTTTACAGGTCCTCTAGGTTTTGGCTTGAACCTATATGTTATAAAATTCAAAATGATAAACTATATCAAATGTTTTTTTACTTGAGACAACGCACTCAGGCATATTGACACTCTCCTGTAAGCATTTTTTTTTTTTTTTTTTTTTTTCATACAATCTAATAGTTGAAGCTAATACGTGTTTTAGCTATTTAGAAAAAACATATAAGATATACTTTTCACAGTTTATACTTTATATACTTTACAACATTGCAGGGGACTGTGCTGTTGAGGACAGTAACTTCATGCCACATTGTTTTAATAAAAGTAGATCAATTATGAAGACAATCATGACAACACGCAGTTGCAGTCGTGCGTGTGTCCCGGATCAAACCTTTTGGTCAGATCAATACCTAAATGTGTCTGTGTGTTGGTGCAGACCATCTAAAATTGTAGAAAACATGCCCCTTTCAATTAATTAGCTACGTATCATCTGCGATTTATTTACTGGAGTGATGTTTAGAGACGCAGACAAAGGAAATAGTGTCTGTGGCATCCTTGACTTTTAAAGTCTAACGTTAAGTGTAATAGATGGGTTTGTATTAAGTGTAACAGCCATATCAGAAAATGGAAAGACTCATTTTCAAGTTGAGGTAGGGGCTATTATGCATCTTTGTGACACAGTTAGACTTGATCAGTCTGAGAGGCGTAAAAGACAACCAAAAATAGATATCACAGTTTAGTTTTAAATTACTCATCTTAGAAGGACTATCCTTTATTTTTATCTGTATGTTGTTCGACAATTCCTTATTAACAACCTGCATGTTTGACCACAATCAGAACTGAACTCATCACCGCAAAGCTCCTGTAAAAACCGACGTGCAACAGATCGATTATCAATTACAAGGAGAAGTTTTCTCTTATGTCTCATTATAGCTAAAATTTATCTTTGCCAAATGCCGTTATCCAATTTTTGCTCTTCGTATTCAGTGATTTTTAGGCAATTTGTTTGCCTCTAAGATAGTCCTATGTAATATATTATATTAGTATCTTTTTCACTATAACACTTACACTAGTGTGGAACACCCATATGCTTGCTCAACACTGTGTATTGTGTGTTACTCTAACAATATGGCTGAAGTGGGAGAAACAATGATGTTTTAGCATATGTACACCAGATATGTTGCTTTATTTGAGTCAAAGAAGATGGTTATAGTAACTGATAACATTCTTTAATGTTTAATGTCAAGTGGGATGAAAAAGATTTTGAGGATAAACACCTCAGGGGAAATAATTTAAAATGGAGGTTTGTCAAAATAATAAAAAGTTCAATCAAATGTTTAATAATTTTCTTAAATTATAATATAATATATTCTTAATCATTTATTAACCTATAATCCCATTTTTTCCTTTTTTCGTTTAATGATCGAATGTGCTCTCTGCGCCTTTACCTATATGACATTTAGCAGAACTTACGGTGAGTAGAGTCTAAATCAAATACCTGTCCAAACAAACTAAATGTGAATGTGTCTCTGCTATCGGAACAGATGACTACATTTCCCTTAAAAAGTTTGGGGATGTGTAAAATACAAATATAATTTACAAATCCACGTTTAAAACCTTTCACAATTGTTTACGAAACAGATTTCTGAATTCTATATGCATTATGAACATTTATTTTCTTGCTGTACTCTCTTTCTATGTGATTTGGTCTCTTGAATGTACAAAAGGTTATAGATGAAATTTATCTATACTCTTTACAAGAGCGTATAAACTTTAACATGCTCAAACTTTAAAGAATGCGCGGCTTTCAGTGCAATAGTTTGGTTTGTTTCAGTTGTAATAGTTTTAAGAGTAAAACAGCAACATTTTATTTTCGTGTTGATGCTTCATGTGATCCCACTTCGTGAAGTTGCACTAAAAGAAATATATCAAAGAGAAAGACTGTTACTAAATTTCTTCTACTAAGAGTCTTCACCTAAAAACATACACAGTCCAACAAACAAAACTGTGAACGGACATCCGTAATCGTGATAAAATGACTAAATCTATTGGGGTATATGAAAAATGTCTGCCAAAAAATATTGTGATTTTTAGATGAAAAAATATGTTGGCATGCAAAAATACTCACAAATGTTTTAGCACAGCTATTTACAGGTAGTATGAGAACTGTATACTGTGTCACTTGCCATAGAATTCATTACCAGTTTATTAGGGTCAAAAGGAAATGATGATAATTGTTGAAACATCCTTAGCTTGTACATCTCTTTCATGTTAAAAATCTTTTAATCTTTTAGTAAATCATTTAAAATGACATGATACCTACAGATAGTCAGAATGTATAAAACTTCTTGGTTGGCATGAAGCTTCATCTGGATAACCAGAAGCAAAGTTTTGTGTTCAAGGTATGAAAATTTACACAGGTAAAGGTTTCATGAACATTAGAAAACAACATGTAATCGGTGTGATTGTAAACACCTCGGGTAAATAATTTGAAAAGTAGATCTGTCAAATGAAAAAAGTTCAGCAATACATTTAAAACGTTTTCTGAAGTAAAAAAAAAAAAAAAAGATGTGTTTTGTCACCAACACATCTCAAAGAGTTTTTCTGTTTTCATATTTAGAAAACTTTTGCCCGCATTAATTGATCTGACATAAAACTCAATAAAAAAACATGCTGGTCTCAAGGCATATTTGAACAATGAAATGACCAGTATAAACCAGTTTCATTTTCAAAGGCCAATAGACGCGTCCCTTCTTTAGTTACAGACAATGTGCTTCTAAAACATTTTTCAACATGTTTAAAATGTGTGGTTAATTATTTTGACTGAGAAGCTTAAGTGATACAAGTAATTATACTTTGCATTTCACATCTAATCTGTGGGCTTGGATTAAAATGACACTTTTCTAATATTAACAACAAATTATTCAACAATGTAACATATTTTGGCCTGTAATTGTGGTTTTATGAATTTCAGAACTGCCAAAGTTTCCTATGCGGTAGGTTTAGGTCTCACTCATTGGGGGGTATGGTCATAGAAACTTTGTACTGTATAAAAACCATTACGACTATGGAGAGTAATGGTCTTTGCGAATGCTTTGATTTTTATTTTTTTTGCCATTAACATTTAGCTCCATATATTAGGTAGACGTGTGTTTGGATGCCTTTCAACCTAAAACAAAGTACAACCCCCAAACATGACAGTTTTTTTCTTCCACCACTGAAAGGTAGCGGGCCCCTTCCTGCTCAGAAGGTAAGAGACATTAACATATAGCCTATAGATCAGACCATATTGAGGTGTTGACATAAACACTGTTGTACAGGCCCAGAAAGTCAGGAATGAGACATTTGAAGAAAGGATGATTTTAGACTATTTAGGACATTCATGTGAAAAGTTACATCCTAATTAACTTTTCAATACATGTTTGATACTACCAATCAGGGTAACACATTACCAATCCAATACACACAGCAACACAGTCCCAGACGGAGGCTAAGCATGTAAGTCTTGCAACCACACGTTAATTCACAGTATAGGCGACTCTGGCCTGCATGGATCGACTTCTATATATTCATGTACGTTCTCGTAGAACTTTCTTGTTTTATTTCTAAACCTTTTTATTGCGTTTTCTTCATTTGCATTCATGATGGAGGAAAATGTAGCTGCAGCTTCTTAGTGTGGGTTGGGGCTAAAAGTGAACATGTTCTCGGCTATAACACTTTTCAGTAGTCATGATGGAATACTATAGTTTGCGACTTGGATAATGTGTTTTGCCATTTTGATCTCTCCTTGTGCGCACCATCCGATCTAAGCCAATTGGATGACAATACGCAAATGTTCATGTGAAAGACGAAGCGATCTAATTCACCCCACAAAACATAAGAGTGCTGATTACCTCTCATTCTCATCTCCTTCTCTTCTTCGATGGTGCGTCTTATTTCGTCCAAGAACGGGATGGAAAACAGAACTACCGACGTCCGCCTGCATCTGCGAAGACCAACCCCAATTCTGAATCGCTCTTAGACACTTCATAACACATGGTAAAAACAAAATGCTTGACTCATCATCAACAAGACAGAACGGAGGTCCTAGGTTGTGCATAATTCGGCCTACACGCCGGTAGTCAAAGGCGGTATTCACCTTTGATTATCTGTGGGTCATAAACAGCAGTGAAACAGAACAGGAACAACATAAAGGATCAATTTTGACACCTGGGGTCATTAATTAATCCTTTTCGTAGTCACGGTCGTCCCCATTATCTTTCTGCTTAATGGTAACCTTCTAAAGCGGTAACATTGTTTGTTTCAAAGCATTTTTATATCAATTTAGTTCTCTTAGTAGAGTTTTACATATTAATACATTGGATGAATGTTGCAGAAGCATAAATTGTCAACATAGGTCTCATGATTATAAATTGCACTGTCTGCCACTGGCCAGATTTGGTCGTCATACTTTCTAACAAACAAAAACGTTGAATTAACAAACAAAAAATTTTCCACATATTCTAATTAATGTATAAAGAACGCAAATATATATAACCACTGTGTCCTTACAACTAACTGACCTATTTAACTGCTACAGACAGCATCTGTGTAATTGGGGAGACGAGAAAGAGAAAAAGACATATCACGGGCCAGTAATTCCCTTGGAATAATCGCTCGCTAAGGCCGGGCTAGGGCCTATGTTTGAGGCCCGTGCAGGGTTCTGATGAGTTTATTTGGTAGCAAACTCAATTTGGTATTGGCAAGGTGGCTTTATATACGCACGAGCGCATTTTGGATGTGACTGCGCACCGCCTCTGGAGCGCACGAGTACCGAATGGCTTAAAAAGACGTGCAAATAAATAATAAAATTTTCTGACGATGCAACAATGACCCGATTAGGCAAGTGACTATTCTGTCAACTGTCCCAAAAAGCGAGTGAAAGTCTTGTATTGCAGCGTGCAGCTGCTCTTGTAGCGCAGACAAGATGCGCAGATGTGAAGCCGTTTGAGAAAGTCAAAGAGAGAAGACGCGTACAGCTCAATCACTCACGCTGTTTTCAAACGACTGATTTAATCTGATAGTACGTGTGGATTTATTTACTCATCTAACCTACATGCTATAGGCTATTGAATAAATGTGTGAATATCCATCATTTTAAAGTCAAAAGCGGGAATGAGTAAAACTATGCGCAATCCCGCACCGAAATTCAGGATCTGATTAAACACAATTCTATTATACAGAGTTTTGTGAAATAGATTTCAATGACTTTTTCAAAACTTTCTGGGTTTATTTATTTTTCCAAAACTTTCCAGGCCTGGAAATTGGTGTTTTAAAATTCCATTACTTTTCCAGGTTTTTCATGACCGTACGAACCCTGGTGGTTATTAGATCAAGACAATGCCAGGTATCATTCTGCATTTGCTACAACAGCGTGGTTTCGTAGACACAGAGTGAATGTGCTAGACTGGCCTGCCTGCAGTCCAGGTCTGTCTCCTATTGAAAATGTATGACCAGTCATGAAAAGGAGAATCAGACAATGACGATCACAGTTTGCTGAGCATCTGAAGCCCTGTATCATATGTATAGTTACGTTGCTACTGTGAGGGAGCGAGGAACGAGGAGACAAGGAGTAAACTCAACAATGAGATTTAATGAAATCTGGGGAACCGGTACCCCGCCGTCCCTACGCCCCTCCTCCCGAACAGTCAAGAACAAAAACTAAACAACACTCACAAATACAACCAAAAGGGAAAACCGAAAATCAGCAAAACAAACCGATCATGGTTTGTGGCTGATTCCCGATCCACGTTCACGCTCACTTGATCAGCTAGCGTTAATATAACACTGCCCTTGGTACCTCGTTGCGGGTTCTGCAGTGCACAGCCAACACGGGGGGGGGGGCTGGCCAACAGGGAGGTTCAACAAATCACTACACACAGGGGCGTCCCTGTGTGGAGTACGGTTATAGTATTCAATCCTTTTTTTTGGGTTTCTCTTTTTCAGTTTTCACTATGAATTGCTCATATTTTCTTCCTTTCCCAGAGACTAAGGTAAGGTCTTCTAGATAGGCATTATACTAATTTCCTTAAATAAGACATCTTCAAAACCCTAGTACCCCCCCCTAACCAGTACCCCCACCCCCCCCCCCCCCGCCCCCCCCCCCCCGGGTGCTCCCCCGCGAACCCGGCCATGACCGACTCACCCCACCCAGCCGCAACCCCCCCCCACCCACCCACCCCCCCCACCACCCCCCCCCCACCACCCCCCCCCCCCTCCAAGCATACCAAAGACAAGACAAGAGATACTCTCTTCATATACCAATCAATTCTGCAACTTCCACTAATTTCTTCTATTTCTCCCCTTTTTAATCTGTGTGATTACTTTCTACTGTTCCTACCATTTTCCCCCATATAGATTATTATTTGCATTAAACCTCCGCCACAACCACATTTTCTCTACTGTTTAACCTAACCCACTCCCTTTTGTCTAGATGTCTTGAGATATTTGCATTTATAACTTTCAATTGCAAAGAATGGATTTTACAAGAAAATTTACCTACACACCTTTTAATGTGTTTCCTCTTCCTCATGGGGGTTCCCCCTCTGGGACTATATCTAACATATTTCTATAACTACACTTATATTCATTGTTGAACATTTAAATCCTTGCTATCTCTGGGTTAAGACATTAGCTCTTTAATGAATGTTACACAAAAATCCTCCAAAAACAGATCCTCCCATCCACCCTTGTAGAGGGTGTGAAGTCGCCCATTGCGAATCACATGCTAACAGGAACCCATACAACGATTGGGCAGCCCGTGGCAATGAAGAAGAACACAAATTCCAGTGGTCGGCGGGAGTGCGGCGGTGACGGGACTCCGTCCGGGTCAAAAGGCGCATGCCTACTTGAATACAAATAAAGATCAAGGTCAGGCACAAAACATACCATATGTCGGCCGTGATATGTCATTCCGTTGAAACGATCACAACATTGCATGGGGCACGTCTTATACTTGGAACATTCCTCCGTGGGGGCGACAAAACGCCTGCCTTCCCATTCGCAAGGTGTGCTCCTAGCGCACCGGAACAACGCGCCGACCAGTGGCGGCGTGGCCCGCCAGGCAGGCAGTCCGGGAAGCAGGGGGAACGACACGGAACATCGGGGGGATAAGGGAACACGCCGCGCTCGATCGCAGAGGGGGGGGGGGGACAAATCGGACTCAGGGCCGAACGCTTCGCAAAGCTACTGGCTCCGTTTCTGCGCTTACCGGGGGGGGTCTGTGCTGTCATTGCCATTGGGAGGGGGGGGGGGGGGGGGAGGGGGGGAAACACAGTGGGGCGAGGGGGGGGGAGGAGCCAAGCAACAACAGAGAGGGGGGGGGGGGGGGGAGGGGTAAGCGGGATCTCCGAGGGGGGGGGGGGGGGGGGCGGGGGAAGCGGGGGGGGGGGGGGGGGGGGAAACGAGCAACAAAACAACAGCAAGGATATAGAGGAATACCATGACATGTTATAACCAGGCGAGGGGGGGGACGGGGGGGGGGGGGGTTGGAGACATACACATCCATCCTACTTAGTATGTTTCATTCACCTCTCAATTAATCATTTCAAGAAAATCCTCCCAGCGCCTACTATCTTATATCATTTATAAAACATAATTTCCCCCAACAAGCTCGGAAGCTGCCTGGACTATTGTCTAATTTCTGTCCCTTTTTTTCTCTGTTGCTGAAAAAAAAAAAAAAAAAAAAAAAAAAAAAAAAAAAAAAAAAAAAAAAAGGGAGGGGAGAGAAAGGAAAAAAAAAAAAAAAAAAAAAAAAAAAAAAACTTGCCACATTATATCTGCAGATCAGTCACAAAGCTGATTTATTCCATATTAGTGGATCCTTGTTCATCTTGTGCAACATTTGATTATTTTTGTTGCTTTTGATTTTTCGTAAAAGATGGATCTCAATTGACCGCTTCCCACAGGCAGGTTTGTGTTACTTGCTACATGAGTACCTTTATATCTACTAGCTAATTTACTTTCCTTAACCTTTTTAACTGCATCAGCATATGACACTTGATTTATTATCTTGTACTTCTGTACCTCTCTAGCTTGTCTTTGAACAGGACATCCTCCAAAAGCAGCACTATGTTCTCCTCCACAGTTGCAGCATCTGATTTTTGCATCTTCATCACATTTGCCATATTCATGTTCCCCCCCACATCTAGCACATCGTAATTTTCCTTTGCATTGTCCTGCAGTATGTCCCATTCTTTGACATTTAAAGCATCTCACAGGGGCTGGGATATACTCCCTAACATCGTAACTCAAGTAACCCATTCTTATTTTCTCGGGCATAACACTTTCAAACTCAAGGAGAACTGACAGGCTATCCTTTTTCACCCCATTTCTTATCATTTGTAATCTTGTAGCTTTCATCACTTTACCTCCTTTCACTTCCTGTATTATCTCTTACATTGTCATTGCCACAGGTACATCATAAATAACGCCTTTAAGCTTAGCTGCATTTCCTGGTATGTGAACACTGATTCTCTCTCCATTCAGCATTTCTGCACGGAGAAACTTATCTCTTTGTAGTTTATCTTTAGTAAAAATCAGTAACCTCCTGTTACTTAAATATTTAGCAAACTTTATTTTTCCCATTTCTTTTTCAATAGCTTTTGTCAACTTTAATGGATGAAAGTGTACCCCTTCTCTTTTGAATGTTACCATTACTTTCCATTCCATTTCTTCATCCACCCTCACGCTTGACTTTGCAGCCTTTGTTTTTTTCCCCATGTCACTCACCTCCAACCCTAAACTTGAACTTCCAGAGCTATTACTCCTATCTTTCCTCTTCCTTGACACATCCTGCCAAGGCATACCTTCACTGTCTCCATCCGTACTTTCACCCATGATAGTTGCATCCACGGTACAGTTGTTGCTAATCCGTCGCACAAAACCGCACTCGCCTGTAGAACTCAGGCGCGAACACCTTGCGTTCACATTCACCCGCCCGACAACATCTTCTTCTTCTTCTTCTTCTTTTGTTTTTTATTTGCGGTTGGCAAACAGCTTTCGGGTGCATTACCGCCACCCACTGATCTGGAGTGTGGACTCAGGATCTAAATCACTATACACAACCGTCCCCCCCAAAAACAAAAATAAATAAATAAATAACTTATATATCTCAAATTCTATTTATTAGTCTTGTTGATCCTAAATACTCTAGAAGTAAACTCCAACCCTTATCATCTGCAGATTTTTAAAGAATATTACTAATATTTTGCTCTCCACTCTCTCTTAGTGCATTCTTTAAAATTTCTCTCTCTGAATCATACTTCTGGCAATGCAATAAAACATGGCCTAGTGTTTCTTCCTCTCCACAATATTCACACTTTCCATTTATTATGCTTTCCAATCATGCATAGAGAACTGTTCCTTATTCTTGTTATAACCTTCCCCTCTTTCCTATTTCGTCCAGTTCCTATCTTTCCAACTAATGGGATATTTTTAAACAGATATCTCCCTTTGGTTTCTTTGTTCCATTGACTTTGCCACCCCTTTTTTTATCTGTCCATTTATCACAACCTTAGCTTCTGACTTGCTAATATTTAAATGCATGTGCTTATTTCCACTCTTCAAATCACATTTTGCTGCTTTATCTGCCTTTTCATTCCCATCAATTCCAACATGTGCAGGGACCACACAAACCTAACAGACAAATGTATTTGATGAATTCTGGATAATGATTGTAGTATTTCATACAATAAGTCCTCTCTACTCCTGGATTTGCAAAATTTTAAACTCATTAATGCTGCACATGAATCTGATGCAATTACCACTCTCTCTGGCCTGACCTCCTCTACCCATTGCAAAGCAATAATCATGGCCATCATTTCACATGTATATACAGATATATCATCGGTAATTCTCAACATTAAACTCAGGGATTACTACTGCTGCTGCTGCTGCTCTACCTGTTTTAGGATCTTTAGAACCATCGGTATAAATCTGTAAATAACCGTAATAATTTCCTCTGATGTATGAATTAAATATCTTATAATTTCCCCCATATTCGTCTCTCATCAGTTCAAGGAGGCTAAAATCTATCTCTGGCTGTGGTAAAAACCAAGGAGGTATAGTTGGCAGAACTACTGTTGGAGAGTAATTCCTCTCCATTATACCCATTTCACTTGCCCTTTTCCTAACAACCCAACCAAAGCTATTTATTTGCCTTTTTCCATGTTCCCAGCATGGTTCAATAACACTTATTGCAGGATGGTTATTATGTCCTTGTAAATTCACCCAGTATGTTGTCATGATTTGCTGTCTTCTTAGCTCCAATGGCATTTCCCCCATTTCTACCTGTAACGCTGGCACAGATGTTGTTTTAAAAGCCCCACTACATATCCTTAACGCTTGTGCTTGTATTACATCCAATTTTTTCAACAAGGTTTTAGATGCTGACCCATATACCACACATCCATAATCCATAACTGATCGTATTAAACCTATATATATATATAGTTTCCAAACTAGACCTGTCAGCTCCCCACTCTGATCCCACCAAACATCTCATCACATTTAAAACCTTTTTACACTTGTTTATGACATTATCAATATGTACCTTCCATGTGAGCCTAGCATCGAACCACACTCCTAAAAATTTGAATGATTCTATCCTTTCCAGCTCCTTGCCATATAAATACAGTTTGACCTCTGCTCCAATTTTTTTCCTTGTAAAGAGTGTTTTTGTTTTTTCAACAGAAAATTTAAATCCCCATTCCAAAGACCACTGCTCCACTCTTTTGATTGTTTTCTGCAACTGTTTCACAACATATTCAACATTTCTACCTCTTTTCCACATTGCCCCATCATCCGCAAACAAAGATTTCCCTATACCTTGCCCAATATTATTATATACATCATCAATCATTATTGAAAACAACAGAGGACTTATAACGCTTCCTTGTGGCGTTCCATTATCCACCAAAAAACTTGCTGAAAATTTTTTTCCCACCCTCACCTCTATCGAACGTCCATTCAAAAATTCTTTCACCCATCTGAACATTTTCCCTGATATTCCTAATCTTTTTATTTTAATTAATAATCCCTCTTTCCATAGTAAATCATAGGCTTTTTCCACATCAAAATATACTGCTACCACTACCTCTATTCACATTGTGGCCTTCCCTCACCTCTGATTCTAAGTAAGCATACTATAGGACCATTGTTTCCCCACCTCTTCTAAATCCACTTGATACCGACAATCTCGTTCTGACATCTCGCGTGGTTCTGTGTGAGTTGGACAACTTCAAGTTACGCCCCCTTCTTCAAGTTACGCCCCTCTCTTGCTGTCCGCAGACAGACCCTTCTCCAAATTACGGCGTTTTCACAGCACAACTGCCGTTAATATTGGCGTTTATTGATGCAATCCAAAACGTCATTAATTTTGCCGTTTGCCCATCCATAATACGCCGTAATTTACGGCGCTCCGTTTGACAAAGACGGCGTAAAAAACGGCGTTTTCTGTAATATTAAAATCAGCCCCTTTACTTTTTCATTGGTGTTAGAAAACACTCTCTGTCTTGAGATTGGTTCCAGATGTTTTCACCCCTCCTTTCCTTTTTTCCTGTTCCTCTTTCACTCGCCCCCTATACAGCGCACTGATTGTTTCTCTCTCTGAAGCCCCCTCCTCCATCTGTTCTCGCTCTCTCTCTCTCTTGTATGATGTTTTAATGTCTCTTACTCATATGCGAGGTACGCATGCGCACATGTATGCATTAGCTTTTCTTGGTTCAAATGCTCAAATAAGGACATGAATGCTAGGACTATAAGGGTAAAGGAGTTTGTGATGAAACCATGAGGACAGTTCAGCATTCTTCGCAAAAGTCTGTTCCTAATATGTCCATGTTTTTCTGTACATGTGGCCATTTTATATAAACACATGTTCTTGGTCAAGATCCTATATGTATGTCATCTCCTCATTGGTTAAAGGGATGAAACTCCCCTCGACATATGCCTATATAATATCTTTGTTTCTATGAATAAAATTGAAGTATTGAGAATACATTTGATGTGTGTTTTCTTGCTTCCCGTCCGTTATACACTTTGAGGGACTGAGAATTTTTCCAGGTGGCAAAGAGATATCAAGGGACCAATTGTTATTTTACTAACAATTGGGTTCACGTGTATCTCTATCTTCTTTATCATATGTACACAACTTGTGCAATTTTATTATCCTTTGTGTAAGTTGATGTGTGTCAAATACAGTGAGCATACACTCGTAGGTATCGGTTTCTGTAGTGTTGTGGTCTGTGTTCATTGTGATCATACAGTGTTGCTTTGGTGACAGGAGTTCAAGTCTGAGGTTCGATGTTTTTTTCTCTCCTTTTCGTTTTTGTTCTTATTTCAATTTGGTGTTAAATCAACCAAAAACCATGACATTAAAATACATTTAAAACAGTGTGTGTCTATGATCCCTCCTGCTTAGTAACAGCGTAGTTCTCGTTTTTCTCAGGACTGTGGCGACAGCAGCGGACAATAGCTTAGCTCGCTCACACGTAACCGTATATCTTCTATAACAGGAAAAACATATCGATTTTATGACATAATATGTTGTTATTACGAGAAAATATATCGTTTTAACCATAAAAGATCGTTTTAACGACATAGCATTATTACGACATAATTTAGTGTAAATGATAAATAGTGGCAGCATACCGTAGAAAAATGCCAGCATTTTGACTTTTTTTTATTCAACAGAAACGTACCCATATTGTACTAAAGGCATACTGCAAGCAAGCCTAAATGAGCCAAACAAGCGCTTTCACATGGGAAATCAAATTTAATCAACAATAAAAACCGACGCCACTGCTTATAGTTCAGCTGATTCGCACAGGCTGTTGGAATAATAGATAAATAATCATTAGTAATAAATAAGTAATAAATAATTATTAGTTAGATAAATTAATAAGAAATAATTTTCCTGTTATTTGCAGAAAGGGCAGTTTCTCCAAAATGTAAAAGACATTAATACACAACAAACGAAAAGGAGAGAAAAGAACATAGGACCTCAGACTCGAACTCCTGTCACTAAAGCAACCCTGCACAGTTGCAATGAAAGCAGACCACAGCACTACAGAAACCAATATTTACAAATCTATGCTCACTGCATTTGACACATCAACTTACACATAGAATAATAAAATTGCACAATTTGTGTACATATGATAAAGAAGATAAAGATACACGTGTACCCAATGAAAAAGTAAAAATATCACACGATGAAAATCCAAATGTTGGTCACATAACGTTAAAAAACAGGATCCTTGAAGTAGATTGCCATTCAGATCGACATTGTACTACTCATGTCTTACTGCCTACTGCATCAAAGGGGCTGGCCTGTGTAAAAAAGGAGGGGCTGATTTTAATATTACAGAAAACGCCGTTTTTTACGCCGTCTTTGTCAAACGGAGTGCCGTAAATTACGGCGTATTATGGATGGCCAAACGGCGAAATTAACGGCGTTTTGGATTGCATCAATAAACGCCGATATTAACGGCGGTTGTGCTGTGAAAACGACGTAATTTACGCCGTCCCCCCCCCCCCCCCCACCCCCCCCCCCCCCCCCCCCCCCCCCCCCCCCCCCCCCCCCCCCCCCCCCCCCCCCCCCCCCCCCCCCCCCCCCCCCCCCTCTGTCTACAAAACGCCATATCTTAGATAAATGTAATGTTCCAACAATACTCACTTTTTTTTGTTAAATAGTAATTACCCAAGTTTTCATTACGTGAGCAGTGTTGACCCAGTGGCCTAATGGATAAGGCATCAGCCTCCGGAGCTGGGGATTGTGGGTTCGAGTCCCATCTGGGTCGGCTTGAGTAGGTGAATTTTTTTGCACCGTACTTTCAAATAAAATGCATAATACATACATTTGCTGGCATTTCATTTGTGACAGAATCCGTTTTCGCTCATATTCATGCACTGATTATATTTTTCGTTTACTTAAGCTTCTCCCTTTGAAAGACTTTGACTGCTCTTGTTGGATTTTCATACTCAAAGACTCGAGCACGAGTCGGTGTTTCGTGTCTTAAGGAGGATCATTCGTGAACGAACTAATTTAACTGACTGACATATTTAATCTACTATCAGATTAATAACACATTTTTGGAACATAGGTGTAGGCTTTTAAGGGACTGGTGTGAGAGATGTGGGCAAAGAGTATACAGAAGACCAAGAGGCGAAACTCTGATGCTTTTTGGGTAACAGCCACTAGGTGGCGCTTCGGTAGCGCGGCCGCCATTTTGGGGTGAAAATTCCAACTGGACAACCGCACTGATACACAGAAATAGAAAGTCAAAGTGGAATAAAAGAACGCAATGTTGGGCAATCCACTGCAAAAACTATCAGTGTGACAGTAAAAATCTTGCCTTTCATCGTTTTCCCAAAGACCCTGACAGATAATTATTTACAAAAGTGTAAAAATATTATGTGTTTTGAAGTGGGACGTAGCGCGTATTCTTATGGGTGATTCTGTAATTGGAGATACATTCGGCATTTCATAAAGTTAAGAAAAAAACTGTTCACTAACAGAAATTATTTCCAGTATCTTATTGAAAACTTTTTTTCAACTCATTTTACTTTTAATGAAAAAACAGATGTCTTAATGGTATTGTTTGTCAACTCAAATTAGGTAATGTGTAAAAATAACAATAAATCATCTAATGAAAAGTCCTTCTTGTATCATCAGACAAACAGTCCTTGCATTCCAACATTTGGAACTGAGATAATATTTCACCTATGCATACCTTAAAAAAATTAAATAAAATACCTATGTCTTCACAGAATTGTCCACTTGGAGCAAATATTTTTCATCTGAAAATGTATTATATACAATATCCAGTAAAAAAAAAAAAAGAGAAATGTTGAAATATTATAAAAGTGCATCATATCTCAATAATGTTTATGAGATTTTAAACAACAGTTGTATAGTTTTGTTGTGAAAATAGTTCATACACAGAATTGACAGAATTATCTGGTGGACTGTCAATTCTGTTACACTATTGTCAGCATTGTTACTCTACCTTGGTAACAGAGTTTGACGGTAACAGAATTGACAATTTTATTTTATTTTTGCCAAAAACTCCACTTGCTAGCATAAATGCTAAGAGCACATGGCACTAATGAAATCATGATTAGAAGACTTTTAAATAACAAAGTGTGATCAATGAAAAAAATCTGTTTACTTTTTGATATTGTGGTAACAGATTTGACGCTTTATAAAATAACTCATGGTGTAAGAACTTTTAGATTAATATATTTTCTCAGAGAGAGCACACAGACTTTTCAGTGCTTCAGATCTTATCAGTGAGGGAAAGTGTCATCATTTCCTGTATATTACATAGTTGTGGGAGATAATTCCACCAATTTAAAGGCAAAATATGGTACGGTACAGAGTTGACGCAAGATTTATGGACACACATTTTTATAAGAAAAAAGTTATTTTTAAACAATTTAATGTTGTAAAATTAAGTAAATTAGTATTTAGGGCTTTATAAATAAAATGAATGAAATATTACAAAAATAAAAATACAATAAAATATTTTGATTACACAACGATACATGGAAAAAATGCACTGACTAATTCGAATTCACATGCTGCCGCTCACTCAAGCTCACTCAAGCTCACTCAAGCCGGCCTCTGCTCACTATAGGCCTCCGGCCTCCGCTCAATCTAGCCCGCCGTGTGTGACGCTGTGTTTCGTTGTGAAAGCAAAACTACTTTGTTTGACCTTCCAAAAGAGGACACGACTCGAAATCATGTTAAGTTGTATTTACAACACTGTTCCAGAACAGTCAACACAAATATTCAGATGTGTGCAGCGCTTTTTATGGAGGACTGTTTTCTGATCCTGAAAGAGTAGACTACAATGCCTTCTGTTCTGACTCACAGAGTGTAAGTAAGTTTTTTATACAGGATTTAGACCGTATCATAGTACTGAGACTGCTCTCATTAGAGTTACAAATGACCTGCTCTTATCATCTGATTGTGGTTGTATCTCTCTATTAGTGCTATTGGATCTTAGCGCTGCGTTCGACACTATTGACCACAACATTCTTTTGCATAGATTAGAAAACTTTGTTGGCATTAATGGAAGTGCATTAGCATGGTTCAAATCGTGGGTTTTTGTTAAATGTGAGCCAAAATCATCACAATTAAAAGAACCAAAAAAACTACTTCAGTCTGTGTGCATTGAAATAATTTAATACACGAGATTCAGAATTTGAGTTGAATTACTGAAATAAATGAACTTTTCCACGACATTCTAATTTATTGAGATGCACCTGTATCTGTTTCAGTCTTTGTGTCCATTCTGTCACAGTAGGTTCGTGCACATTCATCCAGTTCACAGTGATTATCTTCCTGGCTGCCATTAGTAATATATGTAATACAAATAAGTGAGATTTACTGAACTGATCCGAGGGGAAACCATCTAGCAAAAAAAATACTGGGTGCATTGATATATCTCTTCCTAAAATTGTACTAATTTCCCTTTTAACCCGCTGCCAATACAATAGTACTTTGGGACATTCCCAGAATATATGCACATAGTCCCCCACCATTCCACATTCTCTCCAACACTGTGATAATGGCGATGTACTGTCCAATTTGGCAACCACCAATGGAACTCTGAAGAATCTCATTTTCATTTTCCAATCAAATTCCTTCCACGTTTGACTACTTATACCCTTATGACAGCCAGCACATATATTTGTCCACATCTCATCCTCTATTACAGTATTTAACTCTAATTCCCAATTTCCTTTGATATGAAACGTGTCATCAGATTGGTCCTGCATTAACTTCCTGTAAATATGTGCTATATGATTTTTAGAACATTGACCATGTTCAATAATATTAATAAAATATTTTTTAACATTTGTTGGAGTTCTTTTGATTATGTCCCAATGTTTATAATTTGTGATATAATGTTGTAATTGTAAATATCTAAAGAAATCATTAGATTTCAATTTAAACCTATCACATAATTGAGAAAAAGATCTTATGTTCTCCCCATCAAAAATTTGATAAACTATCTTTAAACCATTCTCTTCCCATCTACTAAAGACACTATCCCATATAGAAGGGAGAAAGTCTGGGTTACCTTTAATGGGTATTGCATGTGATAAGGCTATTACTCCTCTAAACTTTTTTTGTATGGTGGACCAAATTTTTACAGTATGCTGTATCCATACATTTTTTTATCTTCACTCTTTTCTGTGCTTGCAAATCCATGAATGGCAGAACTGTCAGAGAAACTCCAGGAAGTGAGTTCTGTTCAATATTTACCCATTCTGCCTCCTTATCAATACCAAGCCAAGCAGCCATAGCCCTCAGCTGAGCAGCCTAATAATAGTATCTAAGATTAGGAAGGTTCAAACCCCCCCTGTCTTTATTTGACAATTATTTTAAGTCTTATTCTTGGTCTTTTGTTTTGCCAAATAAACTTCAAAATAATTTTTTCTAGTTTGTTAAATGCTGAGAGCAGAACCCAAACCGGTGGGGATTGAAATAGGAATAGAAGTCTCTGTAATATATTCATTTTCACTGTTTCTATCCTACCGAACATGGAGAGAGGTAGTACTTTCCATCCTGCCAAGTCTTTTTTTATCATCTCAAAAAGCCGTGTATTGTTGTTGTTGTTAGCTAGATATAAACGTGATGCCATAGGTGTAAGGATGACACCCAAGTATCTGAAGCCCTGACTAGACCATCGAAAAGATACCTCATTATCTAACTGAGTGGGCCAATGTCCTGAAATCATCATTGCCTCAGATTTCTCAGAATTTACCTTGTATCCAGAAACTAAGCCATAGTCTCTAAGGCACTCTAAAAGGGCTGGGATTGATGAAAGGGGGCTTTCAATAAATAATAATATGTCATCTGCGTATAGCAATATCTTATGAGCCTTCCCTCCTTTATCTGTTATCCCCTTTATTCTGGGGTTGCTCCTTATTAAAAACTTTAAAACTTCCCCTAACCCCTCCGCTAGTGGCTCAATGCTAAGAGCAAATAAGACTGGAGACATCGCATCTCCCTGACGAGTTCCCCTACCTAAATTAAAAAACTCTGAGCAATGTCCATTAACTCGAGCTCTTGACTTAAGATTTTTGTAAAAAGTCTTTACCCATTTAACAAAAATATCATGAAATCCCATATAATTAAGAGTCTGCTCCAGAAACACCCAGTCCACCCTATCAAATGCTTTCTCAGCATCTAGGCTAAGAAGCATTGAGGGTGTTTTACTGTATTTTCCAATTTGTTGTAAGTTTAAAGCTTTTCTTATATTATTTATGCCATATCGCCCATTGCTAAATCCAGTCTGATCCAGTTTAACCAATTTTTAAATATGTTTTTGAATTCTGTTTGCTAGTATTGAAGTTAAAATTTTAATATCCTGACAAAGCAAACTTATTGGTCTATAATACATACATTGCTTAGGGTCTTTTCCAGTTTTATGAATTACAGTGATAATTGCATCAGACCATGAGTGCGGGGTGTCTTCATTATTTAATACATAGTTAAACACCTTACTTATATATTAGGAGCCAATTCATTTACAAATTCCTTATAAAATCCCCCGGGATATCCATCTACACCAGGTGACTTATTATTTTTTAATTTTGCAATAATCTCTCTTATTTCTTCTTCTGTGATAGGGGATATAATTTCCTTTGCTCCTTCTTCTGTTAGTTTATTTAATTAAATTGGTCGCAGAAAACGTTTAACTTTTTCTTCCTTATTTATTAATTTCTGGCCTTCATATAATTTTTTATAATAATCTTCAAATGCATTAACTATATCCTTTGGTTGTGTTAGCATTATTGAGGTATCTGGCTGTTTAATTTTTGGAACTACCCTACTTGCTTGAGCTTTACGTAATTGGAAGCCTAGAAGCCTGCTTGCTTTATTACTCATCTCATAATATTTTCTACTTACGAATCTGAGTGCCCCCTCTGCTTTATTTGTAAGCAAATCATCCAATTTCTTTCTTTCCTGTTTTAAACATTCTAGAGTTTTAATTTTACCTGTTTGTTTGTTTATGTTCAATTTCAAATTTTTTGATTTTATTCTCTATTTCATTTTGTTTGGCTAATCTCAATTTTTTATTCCTGGATGTTATTTCTATTATTTTACCTCTCGTCACTGCTTTGGCTCCCTCCCACAAAATAGATGGAGTAATCAATCCATTATCATTGATATCAAAGTATTCAATCAGTTGTTGTCTTATTTCTTCTTTACAATCATTTATCGTTGATACATTTAATCTCCAGTATTTAAATTGTTTACCTTGTCCTAACTGAAGTTTTAACCTGACTGGAGCATGATCGGATATAGTTATGGGATCTATATGACATTCTGTGACACTGTGTAAATCTGCTCTAGATGTACAAAAAAAGTATATTCTAGAGTAACTGCCATGTACATGTGACATAAGTAAAATCCTTCTCTTTAGGATGCAAGTGTCGCCAAACATCTGTTAAACCTAATTCTCTAATTATTCCTAAAAGAGCTTTTACTTTTTTTGACTCTGGTCCCCAATCCGATGGCATCTTATCAACATGACTATCTAATACACAGTTAACGTCCCCACAAATTAAATACATTCCTTCACCCTTCTCTGCCAACAGAGAGAAAACATTCTTGAAAAATTGTGGATAATCTTCGTTGGGTGCATAAAGATTAAGAATCGTAATTGTTTTGCCTGAAATTGTTCCAACTACCATGATGTATCTCCCCTCTTTATCTTTGTATACTTGCTCCACATTAAAGAAGACTGACTTGGCAAACATGACTGCAACACCTCTCCTCTTCCCCTTGTTATATGAGGCACTATAAACTTGGTCCACCCATTCCCTTCTCAGTTTTAAATGTTCCCCATCAGACAGGTGGGTCTCTTGAAGCAATGCAATAGAACATTGCATTTTTCTAAGCTTATTAAATATTTTCTTTCATTTAATTGGGCTGCTCAGACCTTTCACATTATAACTGACACAAATTAAATTGTCCATCGGTAGATGTTGTATGTGTTAGTAACCAACATGTTCCAGTAATGTATTAAAAAAAGAAAAGAAAAACAAACAAAAAAAAAAACAAACACATGAACTATATACATGAACAAGACTTCCACACATCCATTCGGCCAAGTTCTTGTCTCGCAGGCCAAATCCCGTTGTAAAAGGGGCAGGAATTGTGACGCTGACTCCCTGGGGTATCAAAAGTGCACCGGGTGCGTGCAGCCATTCTGTTTTTGAAACACGGCCGCCTCCAAGAGTGATTTCCACTCAGAATTCAAAATATCAGCAAGCATCCGTCAATTTACAAACAAATCAATTATTATCCCGAAAATAAAGAAGAGAGGGGGAAAAACATATGAACACTAATTATGTCCCTTTAAATGTATGAATCTCTACAAAGAACATTAAAGAAGTTCAATGAAGAAGTTCAGAAGAGCAATGAAGAAGTTCAGAAGAGCAATGCACTGCATTGCTCTTCTGTAATTTAACCAGAGTTTACTCACATTCTGAAGCAGAAATGTCCAGTTTAAATGTAGGCTACTGCTTACATATTTTAAGCGGTTCATTCCTTTTGCAAAAATGCTTGAAGATCTGCGTCGGACAACGCTGTGCTCACTCCACGTCCACCTTTACCTTGCCTTGACCATCTAGCCTTCGATATTTCTCTTTCATCGGTCGGTCGGTCTCATTCATCCACTCAAACTTTGATTCCCAGGTCCCGCAGCGGTAGTGTAGCATCCATCAGGGTAGGGAAAGTTTTTACTCCCGTCTCCAGGTAGATTTTTATCTGTGCTGGATAGATGCACTGCACTCGCACGTTATTCATCTTGAGCTGTTTCATTGCATCTCGCACCTGTGCTCTTTTCCTCTGCAACTCAGGTGAGTAGTCGTTGTCAAAGTAAATCGTTTTTGTGTTGTACATGACCTGTTTCTGTGACCAGGCTTGTCTTAAGATTGCATCCTTAACCGCATAGTCCAGGAATCTCACTATTATCGAGTGTCTTTTGGTTTGGCTGCAAGGGCCCTGTGTGCTCTTTCAATCTTTATATCCATATCCTGAGGTAGCTGTAGAACTGTGGTGAGCAGCTCCATAACAAATTCCACTGTGTTTTCTCCCTCGCAGCACTCGGGATATATTCGTAAATATATTTCCGATTTCTATTTTGCATGTCTTCGCATCTACCTGTAAGATCCGCCTCACATTCCAGAAGGTATCGGAGCACTCTTTCGTGCCTCATTTCAGCTTCCTCAGCAACACTTAGGGGAAGTCGTGGCCTAATGGTTAGAGAGTTGGACTCATAACCCAAAGGTTGTGGGTTTGAGTCTCGTACCGGCAGGAATTGTAGGTGGGGGGAGTGAATATCCAGCGCTCTCTCCCACCTCAATACCACGACTGAGGTTCCCTTGAGCAAGGTGACTGAACCCACGCCACTGCTGCCCCGGCGCCGCAGCATAATGGCTGCCCACTGCTCCGGGTGTGTGTTCACGGTTTGTGTGTGTTCACTGCTGTGTGTGTGCACTTTGGATGGGATAAATGCAGAGCACTAATTCTGAGTATGGGTCACCATACTTGGCCACATGTCACGTCACTTATCTGTTCCTCCGTCTCCCCGATTTTGCTCTCCAAACGGTTTATTTTGCATTTTAAGTCCTCAACCGAGGTCTCTAAGTGATATTTTAGTTTGTTTATGCCACTCTTGATTTTCTTTTCTTAATGATTTTAGCTCTTCCATCACTTCAGAAAGTTCGGGAGCACACGGGCTAGCTTTGGCATGTCTGGCAGGGCTAGGTGATCGTTTTTTTATCGTCTCTTTCTCTCGAATTTTCATTTTTGGAAGCATTCTTGTGTCTTGTGTCTTGTTGTCGTATTCATCCTGAAAAACTCAGACTATACCTGAATTGATTATGTAAATCGGGATTTATTGCAACAATCCGACGGAGCTTAACTTTCAAGCGTTAACCATCTCCGTGACGTCACTGGAAGTCTCAGGAGTAATTTCTTACTGCTAAATTCTGAAAAAACAGAGGTGTTAATTATAGGACCTAAACTCTGCATATAATAACCTAGTAATTGAAAACCATGTCAATTCTTCGTCATCAGTTAGGAATGTAGGTGTGCTATTTGATAGCAACTTTTCCTTTGAAAGTCATGTTTCTTGCATTTTTCATTTTTTCATCTTAAAAATATATCTAAATTACGACCTATTCTCTCAATGTCAAATGCAGGAATGTTCCATGCATTTATAGTCAAGGTTAGATTATTGTAATGCTTTATTGGGTGGTTGTTCTGCATGCTTAATAAACAAACTCCAGATGTTCCAAAATGCAGCAGCTAGAGTTCTTACTAGAACCAGGAAGTATGACCATATTAGTCCGTTTCTGTCAACACTGCACTGGCTACCTACTAAAGATTGTAAAGATTTTAAAATCTTGCTTATTACTTATAAAGCCCTGAATGGTTTAGCACCTCAGTATTTGAACGAGCTCTTGTTACATTATAGTCCTCCACATCCTAGCGTTCTGAAAAATCTGGCCATTTGATAATACCTAGAATATCAAAATCAACTGCGGGCACCAGATCCTTTAGCGCCCAAACTCTGGAATAACCTACCTAACATTGTTTGGGAGGCAGACACACTCTTGCAGTTTAAATCTAGATTAAAGACCCATCTCTTTAACCTGGCTTACACATAACACACAATAATTTTTCTATAATTCAAATCCGTTAAAGAATTGTTAGGTTGCATTAATTAGGTCATCCGGAACCGGGAACACTTTCTATAACATCTGATGTACTTGCTACATCTTTAGAAGAATGGCATCTACGCTAATATTAGTCTGTTTCTCTCTTATTCCGAGGTCACCATAGCCACAAGATCCAGTCTGTATCCAGATCAGATGTTCACTGCAGTCATCCGGATCCAGTACGTATTCAGACCAGATGGTGGATCAGCACCTAGAAAGGACCTCTACAGCCCTGAAAGACAGCGGAGACCAGGACAACTAGATGAGCCCCAGATACAGATCCCCAGTAAAGACCTTGTCTCAGACGACCACCGGGACAAGACTACAGGAACCAGATGAGTCCTCTGCACAATGTGACTTTGCTGCAGCCTGGAATTGAACTGCTGGTTTTGTCTGGCCAGAGGAGAACTGGCCCCCCGACTGAGCCTTGTTTCTCCCAAGTTTTTTTTCTCCATTTCTGTCACTGATGGAGTTTTGGTTCCTTTCCGCTGTTGCCTCTGGCTTGCTTAGTTAGAGACACTACATTTCCAGCGATATCGTTGACTTGATTGCACAGACACTATTTTAACTGAACTGAGCTGGATGATGACATCACTGAATTCAATGATGAACTGCCTTTAACTGAAAATTGAGTGTTTACTATTGTCATTTTGCATTATTGACACACTATTTTCCTAATTAATGCTGTACAGTTGCTTTGACACAATCTGTATTGTTAAAAGCACTATATAAATAAAGGTGACTTGACTTGACTATATTTAAGGGGTCATATTATGCTTTTTTAAAGATCCTTATTTTGTGTATTTGGTGTAACAGAAAATGTTGACATGCGTTAATGTTCAAAATACAATTATTTTTAAAAATACTGTACATTATTGTAGGTCCTCTATGCCCTGCCTCCCTCAAACTCTTCCTTTTTTTTTTTTTTTTTTTTACACAAAGTCCCTCCTTCTGACAAGCGCAGTCTGCTCTGATTGGCAGCTGACCCAGTGCATTGTGATTGGCCGAACACCTGTAGCACTCGTCGGAAATGTAACGCCCTTACCATAATCGCTAGCTTCAGCTTTCAAAGTAATTATCATGACAGTTAATAATGTCGTTAGTTTTAACCATCAGTTCAAGCCCGAAAGGGGAACAGAGTCGTGTGACACAGTGATGAATCTGGTATGTGTTTGCAGTACACAAGTCACGGTTAGGACAGCTGACTCCACTGTGATGTGACCCTGTCTCTCTCTCTCTCTCTCTCTCTCTCTCACACACCACCACTCACACACGATGCGCAAAACTCCGCATTGGAACAGTCAATAGCAAATACTTAAACTAATAGCAAAACATACTTATAGTTGCTGATTCAGAAGTGCCAGATTGTTATAGCAAAGTCAGAATTACCTCCTCTTTTAGGTTCACGAAACGGTCGTCCATAAATGCATTGCTGTTCTGTTTAAGTAATCTTAAAGATTCCTAAATGCATCTACTTTCGGAAGGCCAAATAAAGTGCTTTTGCTTTCGCCTAGAAACACACAGCGTCTCCCTGACATGGCTGCTTCAACACTACTGCTGTTCCTGAAACCACGCCTTCTTAGTCTTTTTTCTTTCTTTGTGCACATTTGGGCGCATTATGCTAATATTTCCACATAGTGACTTAGATATGTGGGGGTGTGTTAGAACGGGCTGTTTTAGGTGGGTGTGGCAGAGTCTTAACTTTGATCAAGAGTATTTCTTTGGTTTTGAGACTTTAGTCTTTTGCAACTTCAGGGATCTTATCTATGCACAATCAGTTTGTAACACTCCAAAGAGAAAGGAAACTTGAAATTGCATCATATGACCCCCCTTTAAAGACATTTGCCACTGATGATTCAAACGCGAGTTTCGCATTCACTGTGCCCTTTTTTGCAAGTGAACCAGAAATTGTAAACAAAACCACACGTGTGCTAAGGTCATCCATTCATTGGACAGAAATTCTCAAGCAGGGAAAAACAGGAAGTGCAAAAACAGGCTAATCATGGAGATCTTTCATAGTGCAATTTTTATTATTTTACTGATTTGGTGTTATCAGATACTAACGCAATATGAAGAAACTTATGAGCATCATATGAGACAATGTCATATGATGTTGTAATTACGACTTGCTGAAATAAAATCTATAGATATAAAATACTTAAAGCACATCACAATATTAGTTTAAACATTTAACCTAGAAAAAATGTGCGCTGTTAGGCACATATCCAAACATTTGTGCGGAGAGTGGAAGCTAAAGCGAGCTTCAGGACATCTGGAAACAAAATTCAAACTCCCGCCGTCATTTTTGCTCATAAAGGAAAATCGTTCGGAACTGTAAAGGTCTATTTTTATTTGTGTGCACTCACAATATACAGAAAACATTATGCTTTTGTAAAATAAAGAAACACATAGGACCGCTTGCCGTTTCGGATCTTGAGAGGAGCGCTTCACAAACTCACAGAAACTCACAAATATTCCTTACAGACCTTTTGATGGAATATATCTATAGAAAGCTTTAAATGACAACAAAATGAAATAATTCAAATCCAAAACAAAACCTTATTAGTATCCGGCTGTAAAGATGCATTTCTTTCTAAAGGCGCATCCAATGATGAGATGGCGAGTCAGGATCATCAACTTCATAGCGACACTGACTCATAAAACACTAGTTTATTAATAAATAATTCAAATATCTCCTTACTATTTTCCCCCAACATAGTCATGGTAATTTTTGCTGTAAACTTTAGCCTATTTAGCGTACTCACGCCATGTTGCTGTGTGCCATGGTCACGAAAACTATATTTGCACACGTTTTTAAGCATTTCGGTTTAAAAACAAGTGATTTAAGCCAGTGAAACGCAAATAACAGCACTATATGCGCGAGCTGTCTGTTCCACCTCTTCAGCTGGGTCTCGGTAAGGTTGTTTGGTCCGCAACCGAGTGCGATTGCTGTATTCACACCAGCCAAAAAGGTCCGCATCAAGAGGGGAAACTATCTTGAGTTCGATTCAATCGAACCAAACAAGACAGGTGTGAATACACAGTTCCATCAGTGTTTTATAATGCTAACACTTAACTTAAAATAATTTCCAAACCGAAACTGACAGGTTTCTAGAAAGCAAAAAGGTTTTGTGAAAAAATTTAAATAAATTAATAGAAACTGACAAGAACTGTAAAAAGGATTTGATGATCAGTAGTCTAGTGATTGTACGTTATTGTTGTCATCGTTCAAGCTCTATGTCAGCTTTAATGTACTTTTTAAAAAAACAAATCAGCTGATATTTGCCTTAGCAACAGCAAGAATCTAGTGGACTGCTGAGTCGCTTTCACCCCAAAATGGCGGAAGCGCAGGGCTGCTGCTGGGTGCTGCTGTTGCAATAGAACCTTCTACAGAGTTTCACCTCTTGGTCTTCTATACTCTTTGATATTAGGGTCTGTTGTTCAATTTGTAAGATTTAATTTTATTGAACACAGTGCATTCTGCGGATATATAACAACAGAAGACGCTGTCACGATATTATATATATTTCCTAGTGTGGTGTGTGTGCCACATTATATATATATATATATATATATACTATTATATATATAATTATAACAGTGGGTTGAAACAGTGTGGCCCCCTTCCTGATTTCTTATTTTTTTGCATGTTTGTCACACGTTAATGTTTCAGATCATCTAACAAATTTAAATATTAGTAAAAGATAAGATGCAGTTTTTAAATGAAGGTTTTTTATTATTAAGGGAAAACTAAATCCAAAACTACATGGCCCTGTGTGAAAAAGTTTTGCCCCTAAACCTAATAACTGGTGGGGCCACCCTTAGCAGCAACAACTGCAATCAGAAAAAAAAGCGTTTGCGATAACTTGCAATGAGACTGTTACAGCGCTGTGGAGGAATTTTAGTCCACTCATCTATGCAGAATTGTTGTAATTCAGTCACATTGGAAGGTTTTTCCGGGGGGGGGGGAGCATGAACCGCCTTTTTAAGGTCATGCCACTGCATCTCAATAGGATTCAGGTCAGGATTTGACTAGGCCACTCCAAAGTCTTCATTTGTTTTTCTTCAGCCATTCAGAGGAGGACTTGCTGGTGTGTTTTGGATCATGGTCCTGCTGCAGAACCCAAGTTCGCTTCAGCTTGAGTCACGACGATGGGGTGGGGGGGGGGGGGGGACTCGCCGACATTCTCCTTCAGGATTTTTTGGTAACAGCAGAATTCATGGTTCCATTTATCACAGCAAGTCTTCCCGGTCCTGAAGCAGCAAAACGGCCCCAGACCATCACACTACCACCACCACGTTTAGGTGGTTTTCCCCCGTTGGTAGATGTGCTGTTGTTTGTCTTGGGTACAAATGGGGGTGCAGGTTTGTTTTTTTAGGCTTGGGGGTTAGGCGCGCTCTCGCTGGGGTAATGGGGACCTCTACAGTTTTTGTGGGGGGTCACCGCCACAAAGTGTCACGTGGGTCGGGCAGGGCGCTGTTCCGAGTCGTTTTGTGATATTAAATAAGGTGTGTCCTGAGAAATTCTTTGTGGGGTGAATCAGGATGTCAAGAGGGGTTTTCATTGAGGTGGGCACGCAGCGGGATAGCGAACCTGTATGGGTCTTGGTGTGTTGTTGGCGCCGGCAGGGCGGGGTTGTTTTGTGACTTCACCTCGTGCATGCGACTCTTGTGGTCGGCGGGCTGGGGGTCTCGTGCGGATTGGGAGGGGCAGGAACCACGGACCGTACGGAGGGCAAGGTCTGGGTGTGTGGGCCAAGACAAGATTCGGGGATGTGTGGGATAACCGTTGTGGACCGGCTGGGAATGAGGCGATGGGCGTGCTCTGGGGTATTTGGAGGGCGGCCCGGGAGCCACCTGTAAAACAGAGCGCCCTGTGCAAAGGATGGAGGTATATAAGGCAGTGGCGTGAATAAAGCGCGCTCCTCGGGTTCGCGGAGTGCCATAGCGGAGAAATGGCTGGATAATCCCGCCTGTGCGGACAACACGAGCATCGCCAATTAGCTATTCTGGAGCCGCAGAAAAGAGAAGGGGTGCGGAAGGGCGGGGGCGCGCAGGAATAGGCGAACTAGTGAGGAGCGTGGGTCTATACATCACTGGCCAACAGTCCTATAATTACGAGAGGTCGGAGGCAACCAGGGGGCCATATCGGGCCGGGGTGGCTAAGGAAACGGGAACTGCAGTGAATAGAGAAGCCGCCGAGTGTGTAAGCGGGCAAGACCCTGGTTCTCCACAGGGCCCTGCGTGGTGGATGGGTTGTCCCGGAATATAAAAACCTGCAGTCAAACGCGGCGGTTACGGGGGGTGAGCTGAAAGAGTTGAGAAGGGTTTGTTTATCTAAGACAGTAGGGACAAACAGCAAAAAAAGTAAGAAAGCATAGGGGCCAACACGTTTGCACACCACTGGAGGTATTATAATGTGGGTCTTGTGTGTGGGTGGGAATATCCACACACACACACACATACATACAATCTTCACAATGATCAGCAGTATGATAAGATTTTTAATTGTAGGCTACCTAAAAGATTTCTTATCTTGCGCGTTCCTCTAGTGGACAATATTAATATCACAGCCTTCATCTTTATCTTCATTTAATTTGCTGTTAGCCCCTGAGCATCATACATTCATGAAACTAAGCATTAAATCGCGCTCGGATCCACATCGATAGGACCGAAAGGGCACTTTTCTTTAGGCGATTAAAGGGGAAGGTGCTCAATAACTTTCATAGATATAAAAATCAGATTAACACGGCCTAAAGCAAGGAAGAAACAAGAATTTTGTAAGATTGTAAAGGCTAAAACCTGATATGAAAACGATGTATGTAATTGTTAATTATGGCAAATTCGTTTTCTGAAACAAAAAAAAAAACAAAGATAGGCCTAAGCGACTGGCTGTTTGTTATGGGTTTTTACAAACCCAACTGAAGCAGATGTATTGTTTAAATAACAAACAAACAAACAAAAAACTACATCTAGGGGACTTGTTTTTTTTTTTTTTTTTTTATGACATCTGTTTAAATGTCATTATTTGCGGTGCTTTTATAGTTATGTTATGTTGCATTTGTTTAATTAAAGTTTTACTTCTTCTCATTCTTCCAATTCTCAGCGAATATGATTGATTGGCATCATAGTGTTTAGATGTTTTTTTTCTTTCTGTGACCCACAACCAGGGGGTTCGCATAATTAGTTGTGTTATGAATTGTATGTCTGAAGCTACAAGTTTTTTTATTCTCTGTAAAACGTGCTATGATTTATATTCCAAAGGGAATTATGTTGCGGGAGAGGGAAAATGTGTTATCGCTATAAGACACTATTACGGGTGTTGTAGTCCAGAGCTGAAATGTATTATAGGTGTGTAGTCGGAGGAATCATGGTACGTTTGTGCTGTCACTGCGCTGGTGTAGGTCAGAAAATGCTTGAGAAGGCATGTGGAAAAAAAAACAAAACACACTGAAAAAAAAAAAGCAACAACACAAAAAAAACATAAAAAAAAAAAATAAAAAATAACAACAAAAAAAAAAGGGGAGGGGGGGAAAAAAAAAACAACAAAGAAGGGTGGAATAACAAAAAAAAGAAAAAAAAAAAAAAAACGAAAAAAGTTATATCTGCCTTTATTGAAAGTGCGTTCAAGTCAGTCCACCCGGGAGTTACTGTGCACTGTAAACCTGACAACTTTTATCTGCACTAGGGTGTAAAATGGCATGCATCGACTAACTTTGTCCGTCTCATAATTGCACGAACATGAACTAACCAGCTGTTACACTGCCGCTGGGAGTAGATGAAGCGGAGAAAGTAACACTGGGGGCTCGAATCCGATATTCGTTCATCGCAGGTGGTGAGTTATACGGACATTATAAATTGTTAAACCGAACCAGACGTTGTCAGAGAGGAAGTGAAGATGGTGGATACTTGGGAGAGAGTGCGAGTTGTGAGAAAGCATTCTCGTTTAAATATGAGCAGCCTGTGGAATCCTGAAATATCAGAAAGAACGGAGAATGATGAAAAACGAGAGGGAGAAAAACTCCTAACTTATTGTAAAAACAATATTTAAAATTTTAAATAAATGTTTTAAAATATAATATTTTTAATAAAAAAATTATTATTACTAATTTTATTTAAGCAACTCATAATTTGACAAACATCATCTAAATAAAATAAATACAACTTAATTTTTTAGAAAAAAACACACCCACTCTGCAAAACTCTGCCCCCCCCAATTCAGCGAAGGGACTTATGAACCATGCCCATTGCGCCATTTTTCTCCATATTTGAATGTTTAGCCTAGCGTTTGCGGTGCTGTGAAGGGGTCCAGTTATGAAATTACAGAGGGCCAAGCAATAGTAAATCAATGGGGGAGTAATTGACAGAAAAATTGACCAATCATATCTTTACTCTAAATGGGCGGGCCTTGTTATCACTAACTTTATGACACAAGTTCTGCCCTGCACTGTGGCGGTATCTGGAAAAAAAAATATTATATATGATGATAAACTAAGGGAGTTTATACAACAGAATTTCGGGAGGACTGACAGCACCAGATCATTAACAGACCAGTTCATCCTTCGTGATTACACCATTTATCCAATCAGCGCAAGAGGAAAAATTCGTATAAATAACCAAAGTACGTCCTACCTTCGTTATCTCTCGACTTTCAGAATTCAGTTCGCTCCTTTTGCCTTTTTACCACAGGACCCAATTCCGTCCGATTGTATGTTGAAAACATACAAAAGACCTATACTGGGGATTTTTTTCAGATCCGCTGCAATTTGCCGGCCCCATGATCACTCGTTCTCCGCCAGACATGGCGAGCACCAGGCTTAATCGCTGCTCTTCTCGACAAGCCACACGCTCTGGCCAATAGACCATGCAAAGCCCCGAGCCCGCCTCGCTCGACACCAGCATCGTCCTGCACAAGACCCGGCTCTCCTCGAGCCCCAGATCTCACCGCAGCAAAGCCTCACTCGCTTCCCGCTCTCACTCAGCCTTTCACTGCGGCTCTTCCGGCCGCAGCGCCGTACGCAGCCGGGCCTCCAGCTTTCTTAGCGGACTCTAGCTCAAGGGTTCTTCCGCGAACGGCGCAGGCCGTGTTGCAAATTAATACATTTTCAGGTGAAGTTGCTAAAGGCAGGTTTTCGAGACTAAGGTTTGTTAAACGACGTTATTACATAAACGGATGTTGATGCCATTTTTTAACCACGAAGCAAATGTTTTTTCCAAAGTTTATCATCCACACTGAAATGTCTGAAAACATTACATTAGCCTTACTGTGCATGTATAAAAACCTCACTGAGATGATACAGACGGAACAGACAACGAGTTTTCATGCAATTCTTCTGGCAGGATCAATTAATTTACGGAAATATTTCACCATTTACTGACACGCCCACAGCGCGCTCACTCAGAATTGATCTAAAACACAACTACCCTTGTGTTTTGCCGCAGGACAGCAATCGTGAGTAAATTTTCTGTCATTTTGGGCCTCGATGCATGACTCGCTAATGGCGCATGGCCCCGAGGTCACACCCGATTCCCCATCAACTTTACCTCTTTATTCACTATAGCCCGGCGCCGTCCCAAGCCTTCGTGAGAACGCCCCCCCCCACTGCCTCGGCCAGAAAGCGGTTTCCGGCAGCTATTCTTTCATCCTCACCCCTCGCAGGCGCCTTTCCTCTCTCGATTCCGCCTTAGCCCATACCTCATGCCCCGATAACACTCACGCCTTGGAACCACCCTCGTGGCCAGCAACATCAGGACACAGATTTTGTTAGAAGCCAGAGGCCTTCAAGACCTCTTTAATGCGGTCAGCACCGATCCCTATCAAAGAAGATAAACCAGAATCTCATTCAGCCCCGTACCCCTTTAACCGCCAGTTAATAACGTTTCAATCAAACTCCTGACCTACCATGATAACCCCTTAACAATGTAACCTAATCCATCTATACGGACCTCCCCACTCCAGCCATCCCAAACAAAGGGCAAACAGCACGCTCAAGCAGGAGACCTTACCTTAATTCCCCACAACTAGCCGGCCCACAGTGTGGCGTCACACCGCAGGAGCCCATATCTCTCTTTCCCACACTGCCGCAGCAGTCCCCCGTTCCAAAGGAGCTTGTCCATATTACCCACTGACGCAGCCCCAGTGTTGCTCCCTACAAGGAGACTGTACTTTCTGTGTTTCCCTACTGCCGCTTGTAAGCACGTATCTCACCTCCCGCGTGGCATGCTCATCTGTAGTCCTACTGACGCAGCAGTAGACCACTCACACAGGCCGCTATAATCGATTTCCCCACTGCCGCTGCAGTGTCTGCTCCCGCAGGAGCCTTTTCTGTATTTCCCCACTTCCGCAGCAATGTCTACTCCCGCAGGAGCCTTTATCTCTCTCTCCCACAGCCGCAGCAGTGACCCCTCCCGCAGGAGCCTTTATCTGTATTTACACACTGCCGCAGCAATGAACCTCTGCCCCGCAGGAACTTATCTGATTTCCCATTGCCGCACACCGTGTCGCTCCGCCAGGAGCTTTATATGTATTTCCCACTGAAGATCCACCCGCACAGCTGGCCTGCTCCCACAGGGTCTTTTCTATTCTTTCTCTACTGTCCGCAAATAGTCACACTCAAAAGGAGCCTTTAGCGCTCTCGTTCGCACCTGAACGCTCCACAGAAGCCAAATTCTATTCCAGAGTGATATTTTGGACACCGCAATAAACGCTTACCAAAGCGGACCAGACACAGCACCCCTCTAAATTAATGCCTTTGCTTTTGGCGCGCAGGAGTTGTTAACAGGCACCCCGTATCTGGCTCCCTGTCCGAACCTCCATCGGTGACTGATTGGAGATTTAGAAAAAATCTTGGGAGGAACCAGGCTCAGTTGGGGGGCCAGTTTTCCTCTGGCCAGACGAAACCAGCAGTTTAAATCCAGGCTGCAGCAAAGTCACATTGTTCAGAGGACTCGGGAACTAGGTTCAGGTAGTCTTGTCAAGGTGGCGTATAGGAGGACAGGTCCTTATGCCGGGGCATCTGTATTTGGGCCAAGACTGTCCTATCTCGTTGACTTTCAGGACTGTAGAAGTCTCTCGTAGGGATGATCCACGATCTGCGGGGCGATAGACTGGATCCGGGTGGCTGCACGGACAATCTGACCGCCGTACAGACTGGATCTGGTGGCCTACAGTGGGATCCCACAGGGGTGTTACATTACTCCCCCCCCCTCCCAGAAGGTGCGTTCTCGCACCGTAGAAACAGAGGGAGGGAGGGGCGGAGGGGGACAAAGCAGTGGATGTGAGATGGTGACAGGGAAAGGCAAAGGGCTGGCAGGAAGGACCAATAGTGGAGGTGCCGGCGCGGTGAGGACGGTTTCAGGAGGAGGACGGCTAATAGAGCCAGGGAGGTGACGAGAAGGAGCGGAAAGCAGGGAGATGAAATGGAGGCGAAACCGGGCAGAGGATACATAATAGAGGGAGGAAGAGAACGACATGGAGGCAGGGAATTGTCCATCCGGACTCCAGGGGCGCCGACAACGGCGGCGGAGCAGGTGGGAGGAGCCCGAGGAGGGAGAGTCAATGAGCCAGGGGAATGCGGAAGGTCAGGGGGGCCCAGGGTGGAGCCGAGGGATCTGGTACCCGAAGGCCGGAGCGATTCTGAGGGGGAGCCAAGGTGGAGCTGGCAGGAGGAAGGAGACCAACGGAGCCGGTGGGACAGAGCGAAGAGGCGCAGCCAGAGGAGTGGAGTCCAGAGGCGGCGGATGGTCGACAACTGACCAAGGCAGAGCCGGAGGGACGAGGGAGCACGGTGGAGATGATGGATCGATGGGTGACGGTGGAGGTGAGGGAGCTAGGAGCCGAGGTGGAGCCACTTGGTCTACGGGCCGAGGCAGAGTCCGGGCCTCGGAGGCTGAAGGCAGAGGTGAGGGAAACTCCAACCCCGGCGACGCTGGAGGATGGCAGTCCCCCCCCATTCCCCCGCCAACCCCCCCCCACCCACTTTTTCCCCTTCCCCCCCCCCCCTTTCCCACCTTCCCCCCTTTTTCCCCCCCCCCCCATTTTCCCCCCTCCCCACTCGGGGCTCGCCCGCAAGATGGTGGGCTGAGGCGAGAAGAGGGGCTGCCAGCGACAGCGGTGGAGGACAGCTCATTCCATCCGACGGGGGGCCGGAGGGAGGGCATTTGAGGAGCGGCACTGGAGGGGCTTTTCTAGGAGCTGGATCGGAGCTGAGTTCGCTTCCTGGGAGGACTGGCGGATCAGGAGCTCTTCCTGGGCGCTGAACGAAAACTCCGGAAGCCTTCCTGGGATGAAACTGGGATCGGGAGCACTTCGAGGGGCCTGAAAAACTGGGGACGGGGCCCTTCCAGGGCCTGCCTGAACTGGGGAATCAGGACGCACTTACGGGGCTCTGAACGGGGATCGGGAGCCCTCGGGCTCCTGACAGGGGAGTCGGGAGCCCTTCCCGGGTGCGGCAGGGGGATCGGGAGCCTTCCTCGGACGCCCCAGGGTGCAATTCGCGGAGCACCTCGGGCTCGACAGGGTATCGGGAGCCATTCCTAGGCTCGACATGGGATAGGGAGCCATTCTGAGGCTTGACAGGGGATCGGGAGCCCTTCCTGGTCTTAACTGAGGATTCTGAGGTCTCTCCTCCTCGTTTTGACACTTAATTCCCTCCATATTCTGGCCCTTATGTTCTGCCATAGTCAGCTCACCATCAGCCATGATGCATGGGGCGGAGCTCCTCTCTGCGCTCACACCATCCACGGCTTGCTCCCTCATGGTGGGCACTGTCACCGGCTCTCACACCTGGTCTGACAAGTTGTGCTCTACATCCGGGGTGATCGTCTGCTCAGTCGCTCGGCTTTGCGCTGGCTCACTGATCACAGCGGGAAATGGCTCTCCATCAACGGTGGGCTCGGGCTAATGCTCCGCATCGCGGGGAGATGGTGGGTTGGGCTCTGGGTCTTGAGTGGGGCTGGTGTTGTTGTCAGCGATGTCCACGGTTAGATGGGACTTGCAGGACACCAGCACCCAGTCAATGACGTCGGGGGGGGTAGGTGCAGGCTTCTCTCCGAGGACCATCCCCGGGAAAACGCGCTGTTGGGGTGGCGGGTTTTTAACAATCCAACTTGATTGAGAAATGTACAGAGGCAGTTGTCGGGGTAGTGCGTGAGGTGAGCCAGGGACAAAAAGTCAAAAGAACTGTAAAAACTGACAAAAAACGGAAAAACAAACGAGGGGAAAGACGCCGCTATACTTTACTTTAGGGTCAGTTATTCTGTCACGGTCACGGTGTGTGGAGGCAGGCAGCATGACGAGGATGATGAGGATTCCAATAAAGATATTTAATGTAGACACAACAAGGCAGATTCAGGTAGGTGAGACACACACACACTCGGGGTAACATTCACAATAACCGACAACCAAAGCTGAGACAGACAGGAACTACTCACTGGGCTGGATAATCTACGTTGGCAGCCAAGTGGGTAGCAAATGGGGTAATTTAAATACTGATAGTACGCGGCTATATACCAAGACAACAAAGGGGGGAAAGTTAGAGAACCCACAACGCAAAACATGTGTCCACAGGGGCGTTACACATTCAAGCCGATCAAAGGCTTTTTCGGCATCAATAAATAGAAAGCCACTAGGTGTTCTCCCTGATTCTGCGATGACGTGTAACACTCGGCAGACATTGTCAGAAGCCAGGCGTCCGGTGATGAATCCTGATTGATCTGGATCAATTAATTTATGTATTACTACTCGTAGACGTCTGGCAATAACTTTAGCATAGATTTTGACATCCTCATTAATCAAGGAGGAGCCTATAGTTAGAACCGTCCGAGTGATCTTTGCCGGGTTTAGGTAGAACAGTGATTAAAGCTGTATTGAGGTCTCTGTGAAAATGGCCTTTGGATATGGCCTCATTTATAGTGCGTAACCAAATATGACCTAGTAAATCTCATAGCACCAATTATAACTCTACTGGGAGGCAGTCAATTCCAGGAGACTTTCCTTTATTCGAACAAATTACTGCATTATGTAATTATTCTAAGGTTATGTCAGAGTCAAGGTTGTCCACTTCCTCTTTTGAAAGTTTATTTAAATTCAACTGATCAAAAAATCTTTTTAACTGTCCAGTACTGGGTTGTGTTTCTGAAGTATATAATTTTTCAAAAAATGACGTGAATATATAGTTAATATCTTTGGGATGTGAACTGAGAAATCTTTTTTTTTTTAAATCGCCCGTATATTAAAACGTTGCTCATGTTTTTTCAGAGTAAGTGCAAGGAGTCGGCTTGGTCTGCTTCCATCTATATAGTATTTATGTTTTGTAATATGCATTAAATATTCTGCACTTCTGCGAATATTCACTTCTGAAGCAAATTATTGAGCGCAGCCCTTTCAACATTTAACTTATGTAGTGTAATACTGGAAAAGTTGTAACCTAATTCCCTTTCTAAGTCCCCACATCTTCTTTCTAATACTGATATTTGTTCAAAATATTTCTTTTTAAGTCTAGCAGAAAAGGAAATGGCTTGGTCCTTTAAAGAGGTCATATGATGCGATTTCAATTTTTCCTTTCTTTTTGGAGTGTTACAAGCTCTTGGTGCATAAAGAAGATCTGTAAAGTTGCAAAGACTAAAAAATCAAATCCAAAGAGATATTCTTTATAAAAGTTAAGAGTCAGCCACACCTACCTAAAATGGCTCGTTCTAACACGCCCCAACATACCTACGGCGCTCTGTGGGAAGATTTGCATAACACCGCCCAAATGTTCACGCAAAGAAAGAAGGTGTAACTTTTATTCTCGCTGTAGTATTGTTGTTTCCGCCGCAATGTTGAAAAGACGCTGTGTGCTTAGTTGTAGAAGTGAAACTACTTTTGTTTGGTCTTCCAAAAATGGACATGACTGCTCGTCAGCTGGAGCTGATCTGTGCTGGTCGCTGAGGAAATACAGTACATCAACTTCGTGCTGTGGATCGCCCGATCGGCTTTCACCATGGAGGAATCGGAGTCCAGCCCGGAGTTGTCACATGTCCTTCCGGACGCTCCTTCGGTAGCCATTCTCGTATTAGAAGTGTCCAGTTGTCAAAAAGAGATGATATTTTCCTCTGTATGAAATTAATATCTTGAAATATGAGGTTAATACTCAGGAGCCTAGTGTTGTGCAGCCATCTTGCAGTGCGTGCCACCGGAAGTTTCGATGGGTCTTTAATCTATATTTAAACTGACAGAGTGTGTCGGCCTCCCGAACAATGTTAGGTCGGTTATTCCAGAGTTTGGGCGCTAAAAAAGAGAAGGATCTGCCGCCCGCAGTTGATCTTGATATTCTAGGTATTATCAAATTGCCAGAGTTTTGAGAACACAGTGGACGTGGAGGACTATAATGCAATAAGAGCTCGTTCAAATACTGAGGTGCTAAACCATTCAAGGCTTTATAAGTAATAAGCAAGATTTTAAAATCTATACGATGTTTAATAGGGAGCCAGTGCAGTGTTGACAGAACCGGGCTAATATGGTCATACTTCCTGGTTCTAGTAAGAACTCTAGCTGCTGCATTTTGGACCAGCTGGAGTTTGTTTATTAAGCGTGCAGAGCAACCACCCAATAAAGCGTTACAATAATCTAACCTTGAGGTCATGAATTAACATTTCTGCATTTGACATTGAGAGCATAGGTTGTAATTTAGATATATTTTTGAGATGGAAAAATGCAGTTTTACAAATGCTAGAAATGTGGCTTTTGTAACCGGCCCTCCCCCCACTGTCACTGTTACGGTCTGCGTTGTGTTATAAATGAAGAGACGAATCACGGGAACTGCTGCTGATGGAGTGTTTATTAACATGGAGCATGCAGATGCTGGATGGAGTAGAGAGAGAGTACAACAATGAGAAATCTTTTCGTTCTGTGATTTTCTTCTCACCTCTCCTCAGCATGCTCAACGCGGTCTCAGTGAACATCACAATGATATCAAAAATATCATATCAAAAATACGGTGCAAGATAAATGGTTACAAGCATTTATCCAAATATATGATATAATCTTCTGCAGCATATTTTAAATCAACCATGAATTAGAATAGATGAATTGAACAAAGTGATACAACATGAATAGAAAATCAAATTAACAATAAACTATACCTGGATGGAGTAGAGAGAGAGTACAACAATGAGAAATGTTTTCGTTCTATGATTTTCTTCCCACCTAGACAGATTAAACACCAATTAACCAATTAGCAAAAATAAAAAAAAATAAAAAATTCTGCTGATGCACATACATATACTCAAACCGCTGTACTCAGTAATAACACTGTTAAATCCCATCCATCCACGAATAAAACACTTTCCAGTACATGTATAACACTCTTAACAATAATATTTTTGCATATTAGGTACTTAATAAAACTTCTGATAACTTTTACAAGCTTATATTGAAGAAGCACCACTAACTGCCTACCTCTCCTCAGCGTGCTCAATGCGGTCTGAGGACGCAGCGCAGGCTGAACAGAAATGACGTCACGACGTAAAATGAATATAAAACTCTTTTCCCAAAAATGACACAAATAGAGTACAAAATTTAATTATCACGTTTTCATGAACAACTAATATAAAGTAAATACATGAAAATTGAAAGGAAGGCTCATTAGTGAAATACATTAATTTAGATTGTGAGTGCACACTCTTATTAACATCCGTCACATTCACCCCTCCTGAATTTCACTAATATCCTGACCAAAATGACCAAAAATGATCCAACAGAACAAGATTTTCCACGAAATCTCATTCGCATCAACATGGTTAAAAAAAAAAAAAAAAAAAAAAAAAAGTTACCTACTTGGCAGGGTTAAGAAAAGTCCAAGGTTGATCAAGTCTTAGACATTCTCAGAACGGTATGCTGCCTTGTACAACATACAATAATCTGGTCTATTACACTTAATGAAATTCATACATCGGCACATACCCTTTCACAGAAAGGTATTTCATGTGACAGAAAAATAAAATATTTAAAATAAAGAAAGAATTGATCCTGATCTCTTTGCTAATGATGGCCCCACTCTCTGAATGTAAAATGGCCTCTGTGCCATGGACTCAATCAAATGGCTAACTTTTTTGACCACCCTTCCCGCACGGGTCCTAACACCCTGTGTGCCAGGGATGCTCTTAGCATGAGAGTCATTCACAGTTTGTGAGTTAGGGCTATTATCAGGAGATTCAGTCTCTATGCCAGAAACTTCATCAGAATAACCCCCAACGGCCTCATTTTCCCTGGGATCTTGTTCACAGACACTTCTTCGACCTTGGATTGAATGATCAGATTCCAAATCATCACCACCCACGGGTTCTTGACCTTCAACTTTGTCTTGTCCATCAAGCACCCATGCCTTCATTCTATCTTCAAAACTCCCTTCTTCTGATAAATCAGACAACTCAGACATACAAGACTCCGTCTCCATATTCTCAGCATTAGACTGGATGTCCTTGTCATCTTGAGGTGGTTCAATCGGTAGAAAGCTGATGTCCAGAATTAAATTTTGATCCACTTTTGTTTTGCCATCCTTATCAATCAGTTTGTATATGTGTGTTTGAAGGTTTCGATCCTTTACAGTATAGACACTTGAATCCCACTTATCGGCAAGCTTTTTCTTTCCTCTTTCACTTTTGTTTGCAAGAAGCACTCTGTCTCCGATGTTCAAGCATGTGCCCTTTACCTTCGGATTATAACACTTAGCTTGCTTTTTATGTTCTTTCTCTATGTGTTTCTGGGCAATGTGCGCTGCTTCATGGAGGTAAGACATAAGTGTTTTCGCATAACTGCCATGGTCAACAATCACAGGGTCATGCAGCACCTGTCCAAAAATGACATCCACAGGTAGCATTGGAATGCGACCAAACATTAACTGGCATGGGGCGTAACCCGTGGTCTTGTGTACTGTGGCGTTATAAGCAAATGTCAAAGTCTGTATCTGCTCGGGCCACTTGTGTTTCTCCTTAAGAGGCAGAGAACGAAGCATACTGCCCAGGGTCCGATTGAACCACTCTGTTCCACCGTTCCCCATCGGGTGGTACGCTGTAGTGTGCGACTTCTCAATACCTGCCAGCTTGAGCAGTTCTGCAATGAGGGTACTTTCAAAGTTGGCCCCTTGATCCGTATGAATGCGTGTTGGGAAACCATAGATGCAGAAGACATGATCCCACAGCTTCTTCGCAATTTGTTTTGCTTTCTGGTTTACACACGGGAAAGCATGGGCCAACTTTGTAAAGTGATCCGTCACGACTAATACATCTACAGAACGCTGCTTGCTGTCCTCAGTACTCCAAAAAAAAATCCAAACGCACAAACTCCATAGGGGCTGAAGTCCTGATGTTCTCAAGTGGGGCTTGAGCAGATGGCTCTGGTGTTTTGGCCAATATACATCTCTGACAACACTTGACATACTCCCTTATGTCACGCTCCATTCTAGGCCAGAAAAAGCGTTGTCGAGTTAGCTGGAGAGTTCTTGACTGTCCTTGATGTCCAGCGAGATCATGCACACCACTTAAGGCTTTAGCCCTGAGACTAGAAGGAAGTACAAGTTGGAACCTCTTGTGATTGCTTAAAGGATCTTTGGAGACACGATAGACTACTCCATCTTGAACCTTCAGCCGATCCCATTGCTTAAGAAGATCTAGAGCACTGGTATCCATTCCAGCTACCTCTCGCCTTGACGGTCTTTTATTCTGAATCAGAAAGGGTATAATTCTTGAGATTGCTGGATCTGATCCTTGGCCCTGTCGGATCTCCTCAAGAGGGATTGCTGAAACTGTGTAATGTCCAGGCATTGCTGCATTCTGAATGGACTGGATTGCCTGCATGGCCCTTAGCTCAGTCACAGTCTCCCACTGATTGTGGAGGTTCAAAAGAGTTCTGACTGTTTTGTGATCACAGGACACTGGGCTTGACTGAGACGACACATAAAGGCTGTTCACTTGTAAACGAAAAGTGTCCTGAACTCTATCTTTATCAACACTTTCAGCCTCAGTGAGTAGACTGCCATATCGCTCGGTGATGAGCCTGTGACTGACTGTTTTTGCGAAAGGATCACGGCTCAAAGCGTCAGCTACAGTGTTCTTCCAGCAATATGGTTAAGATCAGAAGTATAAGCAGCAAGCTTAGACACCCAGCGCTGTTCACAAGCATCGAGTTTAGCCTTTGTTAGTATATAAGTGAGTGGGTTATTGTCCGTCCATACAGTGAATGTGTGGGCTTTTAGCCAGTGACTGAATTTTTCAGACACACTCCACTTTAAGGCTAAAAACTTGAGCTTGTATGCTGGATATCTCTTCTGAGAGTTACTTAAGGACTTGCTTGCGAATGCAATAGGGCGTGCTTTTTCTTCGCCTGCTGGTATCTGCGATAGCACAGCACCAAGACCTTCAAGAGAAGCATCAATTGACAAAATTAATGGAAGAGAAAAATCGGGATGTGCCAGGACCACACTCTGCAGCAAGCTCTCTTTCAGTTTAGAAAGGGCATCATCACACTCTGCGGTCCAGTCAGTTGGCTCCAGCTTTCTGTACGTGCCTGCCTTAGCCTCAGTTTTGACCTTTGTCCTCCTTTTCTGCCCAGCAGTTAGGGAGAAGAGTGGTTTGGCAATGGAGGAGCAATTAAGGATAAAGTGCTGGTAGTAGAGGATCATTCCCAAAACAGACTTAATCCTCCGTACAGATGGAGTGCACCCATCTTCTTCCATGAGGTCAGCTTTTGACAGTTTTGCTATGGCTTCAACCTTTGAAGGATCAACGGAAACACCATTCCCATTGATAATGTGGCCTAAAAACTTAACGGACGCTTGCATGAGATGGCACTTTTTTGGACTTAATTTGAGATTGTGGCTCCTCAATCGTTGGAATACTATCTCCGACCGCTCCAGAGCTGCAATCTCATCAGGTGCAAACACCAGTAGGCCGTCTAAGTAACACAGCAGACTGCTAAAATTCAGGTCCCCGAAGATACTTAACATCATACGCATAAAAGATGCTGGGCTATTACACAACCCTTGAGGCATCCTATTGTACTCATGGAGACCTACTGGAGTCGTAAATGCGTGTTATAAAAGCCTGATGTTAAATCCATAGTACTGAAGAGAGTATTTCCACCCAAGGCAACGGGACAGCGGGTGCGCATCCTTAATGGTCCTGGCATTCAGCCATCTGAAGTCCGTACAGATCCTTAAGCTGCCGTCTTTCTTCCATACTAAAACCAAAGGCGACGCATACTCGCTAACTGATTTACGGATTATTCCTTGCTCTTCCATTTCTGAGAGAACTTGGCGTAATTTTTGATAGTGAGCGGGTGGTACACGACGGTATGGAAGTCGGAAAGGACGCTCATCAGTTAAGTGGATGCGGTGAGCAAAACCTATGACCTCCCCACAATCCAGAGCATGTTTGGAGAATACATCATTGTAGTTCTCAAGCAACTGGACGAGCCTTTTCTTTGCTGTATCACTGGCAGAACATGAGTCGATATAAATGTCACTGAGGCTTACGGCCCTAAGTCTCTGTTTAAGATCACCTGTGACACCAGGTCGGGAAATTTCCTCGGATGTGGGCACCTGAGCATGACTGAAACCCTGCAACAGCTCAAAATCTTCCACGGCAAGGCACGGGAACACATCAGCCAACTTACGGTTCCTGTTGAGGGTGACCGGCTTGTCTGAAAGGTTGGTAACTTTTAAAGGAACCCAACGATCTCCCCACAGAGGCGTAACAACACGGCTTATGATGATGTCCCGTGGCATGGTTCTGGAAGAAGTGGCCTCCAAGATTACAGTGCTCCCTGGTGACATGGCAGTATTACTCGGCAGCCTTCCCCAGACAAGGTGTTCTCGTTTGGCCATTAGAATAACTGACTGCTGAAGCTTAACAGTACCAACCTTATCTGGTGAATCTCCACCTCTCCAGCGGCAAGTATTCGCCATGACATCCAAGAATTGTTCACATGATGAAGGTGGCTCTGAAACACTGTTAGACAGAATCCTCCAGTAATCATCACTGATCTTCATTTGGTGCATGAGGAACTTAATCACATTGGTACCGATGATTAAATCATCCCTTTGTACTGGTACAACTAGAACAGGCACCAAACATCTCTCACCATACTCTTTGAGCTCAACTTCATTCATGCATTTTGGCTTGGTTGTTTTATCTCCACATCCTATTAACATTATTTCTTGTGTCAATGGTGTGGGCTTTGGCAACACATCTTCACTGAGCATTCTACTCTCTACTGCTTCACTGAAAGTACATTCCATAGATCCTGAGTACAACATTCCCTTCATCTGGAATCTGTCATTCACATATACAGGTGCATAAAACAACTCATCAAACACTTCAAGAGCTTGTGTATTCTGTGCGATCACTTTAATTTCAGCTGGAGCTTGTGCACATGCACTTTCATAAACTTGCTTAATATCCACATTTTCGAGGGTTTGTTCCACTCTACCCACACGTTCCCTCTCCAAGTGTTGGCCGACTATTTTAAAGTCAGTGAACCCTGAGGTGGCTGTGCAAACTGGTTGCCAGTGCTGGGTTGACTATCTACACAATTCCTCTTTATGTGACCAGGTTGGAAACAGGCAAGGCAGAGTCGTTGTCGTCGACAGTGTGCTAAAGTTGAATGCTCATGAGAATGGCATATCTTACATGCTCTCATAGGTGATTGGATTGGTTGAGGACACCTCATCTCCGCTTGACTATTCTGGGAAAGAGCACGGTCAACTAGACTGATAAGCGTCTTCATGCAATTATCATCATTCTGTGGAGGAGATGGAGTACTAGCATTAACATTATCAGACGGCTCAACTGGGAAACCACTAGCTGCGATCTCATTCTCTGTAGGTGACTGAGTTTGAGCTGTAGCATTCCTCATAGCAATGTTATGCTTAACCGCCAACTGTTCTTTTTGCTCAGTCTGATATCTGTCGAGATGTTCTTGTACTTCACTTGCTGTCCACTTATCTGGTGCTTTCAAGTGGAAAATGGTCAACAAAGTTGGGTCCGGGCAGTATTTGACAAACATCATGGCTGCCTCCTGACATGGGTTATCCATCTGTCGCCCAAGCCTATTTAAAGCCTCCTCTGCCACATCCACAGCCTTATTTCAACGGACCCAGTACTCGACTGGATTTTCTCCCGCAGCAGGTACTGTGCCGTAGAAATCAACTAAAGGCATAGAGGAAAATCTGACCTCGCTGAAATGCTGTTTCAGAATGTCAAATATCACTCTGGGGTTCTCAGAGGGTCTTAAGGAAGTGTTACTGCGAAGGGTTATTCTAACAATGTCTTTGGCTTTACCCATCAGCCTTGAGAGGATTTCATGATGATGCTCCAACACTGGTATGCCTCTTTTCCGCAGGTAAGTGTCCACTAAATCCTCCCACTCATGCACACTGAATTGATCAGTTCCATCTCCTCGGAAAACAGGGGGCTCTCTTACTTCAGACTGCATGACCAGTTTAACTCCTGTCAAATTAAGTGAGGGTGCCTCTGAGAATGACTGACCTGCACCTAAACTTCGAGTCTGTGCATTGCTGGTTTTTCTTTCCCCACACCTTTCCCCACTTAACTGACTAGGTGTTTGTTCAGTTACGCGAGTAGAACAGAATTCAGGCGTTCGTCCTACATTACCCCTCCCTGCAAAAGGTGTAAATGAACGATCACTGAGGAGTCTCCCTCTCGCAAAACTCGAATCTGACATGTACCCATCAACATTAAAATTCTCTGCATTAAAACCATATACATCATCACTCTTTAACGCAAAGGTTATCAAACTTTGAGTAAAATTTTAAAATGACAAAACTCGTTAAGCACCAGCACAGCAAAATCATTAAGGAAACTAGAGGAAGAAAAATAACCGTAGTAGTGCGAATTGTGTAGTAAAGTGTCCAGTTCTTGGAAAATGCACTACTTTGTGTTACTGTTCATCGAAACCTTGACTGAAGTGCAGCATCCACCGGTGATCAAACGGCATTGATCCTTGGACGAAGATCCGAGGCAAACTGATCTTCATCCGGGTCACGACACCACTGTAACCGGCCCTCCCCCCACTGTCACTGTTACGGTCTGTGTTGTGTTATAAATGAAGAGACGAATCACGGGAACTGCTGCTGATGGAGGGTTTATTAACATGGAGCATGCAGATGCTGGATAGAGTAGAGAGAGAGTACAACAATGAGAAATGTTTTCGTTCTGTGATTTTCTTCCCACCTCTCCTCAGTGTGCTCAACGCGGTCTCAGTGAACATCACAATGATATCAAAAATATCATATCAAAAATACGGTGCAAGATAAATGGTTACAAGCATTTATCCAAATATATGATATAATCTTCTGCAGCATATTTTAAATCAACCATGAATTAGAATAGATGAATTTAACAAAGTGATACAACATGAATAGAAAATCAAATTAACAATAAACTATACCTGGATGGAGTAGAGAGAGAGTACAACAATGAGAAATGTTTTCGTTCTGTGATTTTCTTCCCACCTGGACAGATTAAACACCAATTAATCAATTAGCAAAAATAAAAAAAAATTTAAAATAAAATTTTTTGCTGCTGCACATACATATACTCAAACCGCTGTACTCAGTAATAACACTGTTAAATCCCATCCATCCACGAATAAAACACTTTCCAGTATATGTATAACACTCTTAACAATAATATTTTTGCCTATTAGGTACTTAATAAAACTTCTGATAACTTTTACAAGCTTATATTGAAGAAGCACCACTAACTGCCTACCTCTCCTCAGTGTGCTCAACGCGGTCTGAGGACGCAGCGCGGGCTGAACAGAAATGACGTCACGACATAAAATGAATATAAAACTCTTTTCCCAAAAATGACACAAATAAAGTACAAAATTAAATTATCACGTTTTCGTGAACAACTAATATAATGTAAATACATGAAAATTGAAGGAAGGCGCATATGTGAAATTACATGAATTAGATTGTGAGTGCACACTCTTATTAACATCCATCACATTTTCAAAGGAAAGATTGCTATCAAATAGCACACCTAGGTTCCTAACTGATGACGAAGAATTGACAGAGCAGCCATCAAGTGTTAGACAGTGTTCTAGGTTATTACGAGTGTTTAGGTCCTATAATGAACACCTCTATTTTTTCAGAATTTAGCAGTAAGAAATTACTCGTCATCCAATTTTTTATATCGACTATGCATTCCGTTTTTCAAATTGGTATGTTTCGCCGGACAGCGAAGAAATAGAGCTGAGTACCATCAGCATAACAGTGAAAGCTAACACCATGTTTCCTGATGATATCTCCCAAGGGTAACATGTAAAGCGTGAAAAGTAATGGCCCTAGTACTGAGCCTTGAGGTACTTCATACTAGAGGGCTGTATTGGGTTTGGGATCCCGCGGGACCCTACGCAAATCTCGCTGGAGCGGGCGGTTAAATGCGCAAAAGTGTTCATTTACAATGGACATAAATCTGGCACCTCTGCCCTGAGGCAACATAGCTGCACAGTTCTCTGTGGTCAAAGCAAGCTCTTGTTCCCCCATAAAGCACTTCTTGCTCACGTCAAGCAAGACACTACAGAAAAATGTGTCGCACTTTGCTATAAAGACATTAGACCGTATGACTTCGTTGCCGGGAAAGGCTTTGTTGACATAGTTCCGCACTTTAGCTAAATATGGTACATTTGATGTGAGAGATGCTCTGCCACATCCAACCACTGTGTCTCGACATATTGAGGGAAAAGCACAGGCCCTGCAGTCGTCTGTGGCAATGGAGATAAAGCCCATCATTGAGATGTATGGGTGTGCAATTACAACGGATATATGGACTGAGGATTACTGTGAGAAAGCCCTAGCCACACCCTCTAGTGGCACGTAGCGCAGTTAGGAGTGGACATTTTGTCTCGACAGCAGTAGGTTACAAATCAGGCTGGCTGGACTGTTTATTCAACTTTGTATATGTTTTACCAGTGTGTAACTGATTACGGACCACATGTGTGAAGTAACATATACAAATCTCCTTTTTTGATTAAACAAGTTAAATTGGGATTCCCCCTCCTGTTTCTCTTACCGGAAACACACACCACCATCTTGGCTGCACTACACCTGAACCCAGTGAACTCCTCTCCCAAGCGCATCACTTTCGCTGCCATGGTCCGTCAGACTCCTTGAACCACTGCCAAGCAGCATCCCTCGAGCCAGTGCTCTCCGAAGTTGCCAGTGTGTGTGCCTCATGTCTGGAAGAACTGATGGGCACTAGGTGACACATCAGCAAATCCCCTCCACATGATCTACAGAATTGCAACGTTCCTGACTCCAAAAATGTGATTGCAACGGATGCTGTGCCCAGATGCAAGAGATGACGTGATCAGAGGTGTGTAATATTAATGAATAGTTAAAATAGACTATATTGTTTTGAATATTGTTATTTAATTTGTTTATAGACATATTCTAAAGCGAAATTATAATACAACAGACCTTGTATACGAATAGGCTAATAGATTATTCGCGACTTTCTAAGAAAACGAGCAACGTGCTTTGAAAATAAACGAAATACATGCAGTGCATTTACAAATTAGAATAAGTTAAAGTCAAGAAATATAAAGAAATAAAAGACAATGAACAAAATTCTTTAAAAAGTAACTGAATAAGAGTTTAGGACAAACAAACTAATTTTAATAGACTGCGAATTAATGCCTTATTTTTTTTTACAATCTAATTCAAAGGTGGAAAAGAAATTATCCAAAAGATGAAGTTTGACCAGGTCCCACTGGCCACAGCACAGGATGAACCCCCACCAGCCAAAAAGCAAAGCTACGCTGACCGATTCACAGACTGGGAAGACGTATCCTGCATTTCAGCACCAAAGCCCATCGACGCTGAAATAGCAGAATATCTTGGCAGCCGACTTGCGGACAAACCAGATCCAGACAATGTGCTTCAGTGGTGGAAGTTCAACAAAGAGCGCTTTCCTATCCTCTCAAAATTTGCGCGTTTTATTTTGAGCATTCCCACATCTAGTGCGCCATCCGAGAGGGCATTCAGTGTTTGTGGGTAGATCTTGGAAGAAAGACGCACAAATCTGGGACCGCAGTCAGTCAGCAATATACTTTTCCTTCATAGTAATATGGAGTAAGCAAAGCAAGGCCCAGTGATCAAATTCATTTGTTTGTTTAGTAGTCTACGTTATTTTAAAAAACATTTTTTTTTTGTATTATTTATTTTATTTTTTGCAATAGCCTGTTAAGCAAGTTATTGTGAATGTAAAATCTGTGAGTTTTTTTTAAAGCATTCTACTTATTTTATTTCGTTTTGTATTTAATTTGTTAAAATTATATCTAGCCTATTTTCAAAGTTCTCTGTGTTTATTTATTTAATGTTAAAATTATTTCCTAGTTAATTGTTTGGTGCGTGTGTAGTTTAGCCTGAGTTTAAAAACTGAGGTGCCGCTAGTTGTTGTTTTGTTTTAACGGTTAATTTTTTATAAGCTAATAAAAAAAAATACCCAATGCTTTTGTCATGTGTGGTGCTTTGGTTTAGCATTGGTTACTTAATCTTATTTAAACGCAATCATGTTTAAAGTCTGTTATTCTGGATGTTAACCCGTTAACCCGACTCTGCTATGAGACCATCAAGGCTGATGTAAGGCCCCACTCAAGCTATCCACTGTACAGGCCCTGCAGGGAATAAGCCCTATAAATGTTGATGTCCTCGGGGAAGTTGTCATTCCAGTGCAAGTCGGAACCCAAACAGTCAGTGTTAATTTCATTGTAGCAGATGTAGCAGAGGGCACCGAGGCCATTTTGGGGCATCCATTCTTGGAGCAAGCACGGGCACGCCTTGACTTTGATAGCCAGAAGATTGTATTGTTTGGTGAGCAAATTCCATACTTTAACCCAAAGAACAAACCAGGGTGCACTAGGGTTGGGTACCGAAACCCAGTACCAATATGGCACCGGTACCTATGTAACCGGTATGTACTAGAACCGAATCCGAACACAGATTCGGTGCCTCATTTCGATGCCATGCCTGAGCGATCGATTGAAATATTTGTCCTCAGGTACTCCGAAACGGATGTAAGAAGCATCATCACTGGCACCGCACGTGAAAAATAATTTCCCGACTGAGAAAATGCCCCATGAACTCAAGTCGGAAAGCTCTAAAAAAAAACAAAACAACATTTTGTAGTAACGAGAGTGTCTATGTAGTTTTCGCATTCCAACTTAAAAGCACAACTCGGGAAATGAAAGCATCCGAGGAGCACGTGAATGCAGTAATTACACTTGCTCTGATGGCAGCAGGTAGCCTTCCGTTAACTAAGCTAAACATGCTTGAATTAAAATTCCTAAAGCTAAACCTCCCTTGTATTCACATTTCTAAACCTGTTGTCCAACAAACGATAAAATTATAACCTTTTTACTCCACAATACCAGTCAAATGCTTCCTTTTGTGATCTGATGAGGCTCTTGTCACAGAATGAGGCAGAAAATAATGCTCCATATGCTACTTTAAAAATAATACATCGATTATAAATTAGGGTGACCCATACGTCCTCTTTTCCCCAGACATGTCCTCTTTTTGGACATAAAAAAAGTGTCCGGCTGGGATTTCTTAATCGCCCAAAATGTCCGGGATTTGGCTGTTTTCTGACTCACTCCCGCTGAATTTCTGACCATTGCCGCCTGCTCCCGCAACGTGTGTTTCGCTCCTGCGATTTTCGTGTCCACTTCTTTAAACATTCTAATATTGTGTATAATTTTGGTGCTTCAGGGAGCTGCTCTCAGGATGCGGTGTTTTTAAATATTTTTGAATGAGCGTTTGCATGGTTTACTTTCACTTTCGATTTTGTGATCACGCTCACTCTGTGTAAAGGGAGCACATCTTGCAAGATAAGATATTTGTCAGTGAGCTTAGGATCTGTTGAGCAGCAAATACTCCAGAATGGTCTTGTCAGTCATCTCTCCTTATTTCGACCTGTGATCAGTCAAAGCTGACAACCCTGTTGATGCAGGGTTGCCAAGTCCTCGTTTTTTCCACAGAATTGGGATACTTTTAAACTGTTTTCATAGGTTGATTTTCCCAAGTGGGTTAAAGGTTTGAAATATTGCATAAATTACATTTGACTGAAATGCTTGTATTGAAACATTTTGCATTCTACCTATGATAAAACATTTTAATGGACTTCTACATTAACTGTTCCATCCTGGTGGAATGACCAACTCAATCCAAGAGTCCTTAATATTTTCAAGAAACGGCTGAAAAAACATCTCTTTCATCTTCATTTGACCCTCTAACATTAGCACTCTCTATTCTATTTCTATTCTACTTGTTTGATTATAAAGAAAAAAGAGCCTATAACACTAGCATTCTCTATTCTTTCTACTTATTTTCGTTTTATTTGTTATAAATAATGACCTTCTAACACTAGCATTATCTGTTCTTTTTCTGTTCTATTGAATTTGTAGTTTTATCTAAAAATTACCCTCTAACACTAGCTTTCCCTATTCTTTTTCTATTCTTTCTACTTGTTTCCTTTTTACTTATTATAAAAACAAAATAAGCAAACAAACAAAAAAAAACCTGGCTATGTATACTGTTAGGTGAAGCCCCGTCCACGAACCCCGCCAATCCATCATTTTTGGGGGGAATTTTTATGTATTTATTTTTTATTAAGTATCGATTTAGGCACCGGAACCATTTTAAAAGTATTGATTTGGCACCGGTATCGAAAAAACCCAAACGATACCCAACCCTAGGGTGCACGTGGTCCGCATAGCCAGGCATAGCTGTCCTTGAGGCGAGACGTGAATACATTGTTCCAGGCAATGCACATTTCCGAGAGCAACATGCTGCTGAGTCCGACTAAAGACTTCATGGAGAAGCATCAGGTGATGGTGGCACAGATTATAATTGATGCCCTGCCAAGTAATCAAGTTCCAGTCAGACTGTATAACCTAGGTACTGTTGCTGTGAAGGTGAGGAAGGGAGTAATTGCCAGAGTCTTCCAGCCTGCCAATGTGGTTCAGGCCACTACAGTAGAGCTGCCCCCAGCGGATCCATGTCCTGCTGTCGTTCCAAGTCACTTGCAGCCGCTGTATGCAGAGAGTACAATGGATCAGAGGGAGGCAGAATAGCGTGAGCTTGCGGATATACTTTATGCTTATGGTGATGTTTTCTCCACTGGACCGACAGACCTCGGCCGCACGAACCTTGTGCAACATGACACTCAACAGCAACCACGTAGAATGGCTTTTGAGAAACAGCAAAGCGTCGATGAACAGATCCAGCAGAATCTTGATGCTGGCCTTGCCTCCCAAGTAATAGCTGCTGGGCTTCACCCATCGTAATGGTGCAAAAGAAAGACCAAACATACTGAACTACCGGGCACTAAATGAGCGCACTATTAAAGATGCCTATCCACTCCCAAGAATCCAAGACACACTGGACACTCTGTCCACGGCAAAGTGGTTTAGCACATTGGACCTTGCCTCTGGGTACTGGCAAGTGGAGTTGACCCCACAGGCAAGATAGGCAGCTGCTTTCTGTAGTAGGATGTTTGAGTGGAACACCATGCTATTTGGCCTTTGCAGTGCCCCGACGACGTTCCAGCACTTAATGGATTGTGTCTTGGCTGGAATGCAGTAGGAGATCTGCCTAGTATACTTAGACGACATCATTGTGCTGAGAAAGGATGTAAAGGAAATGCTCCAGCACCTGGCACGGGTGTTTGAAAGGCTGCGCCAGGCCAACCTGAAATTGAAACCCTCCAAGTTTTGTCTCTTCCGCTGCCAGATAGTCTACCTGGGCCACATCGTCTCATAGCATGAAGTCCGGCAGTTTGTGGGTCTCGCATCCTACTACAGACGGTTTGTCACAGACTTCTCCACAGTTGCAAAACCCCTTCACAACCTGCTAAGAAAACATGCCCGATTTCTCTGGACCCCTGAGAGCCAACATGCCTTTGATAAGTTAAAGGAGCTACTCACTACTGCCCACATCCTTGGCTACCCTATGGACAGTGGTGATCTTATTCTGGACACAGATGCCAAAAAATTCAGAATCTGGGCTGTTGTCTCAACTGCAGCAAGGAGAAGAACGCGTACTAGAATATGGAAGTCGGAGCCTGACAACAACCGAACAGAATTACTGCACCAAATGGAGAGAGCTGTTAGCGGTAGTGGAGTTCACAGCACATTTCCATCAGTACCTGCTGGGCAGATCTTTCATAACATTCCTAATGCCTTCAGAGCGTCACCCCTACCTCACCTTGGACAGTCTGATCACATGTCACTTTTTTTCAATTCCAGCATATTGCCCCATCATTAAGAAACAGCAACCTGTTGTTAAAACAGTTAAAATTTGTCCGGAGGGAGCATTGTTGCAGCTGCAGGACTGTTTTCAAAGCACTGACTGGAGTTTGTTTTCCACTCAGGATTTGGATGAAATCTACCGTGCTTTTTTATATCAGATGTTGTGTGGAAAATGTCACTACCAACAGACGTATCCGTGTCTACCCAAACAGGAAGCCATGGATGACTAAGGAGGTTCAACTTCTCCTGAAGGATTGCAATGCAGCTTTCAGATCTGGCAACAAAGAACTGTACAGCGTTTCTAGACACAACCTCAAGAAAGGGATCAAATCAGCCAAAGCTGCATATACTCTACTGAAAGATGGCGGCGCGTTCACACGCCGCGGCTTCTCTCTCTCCTGACAGAAAGGTGTTTTCGTGTTTTTTGTCTTGTGAGTCGCAGTGTTTTTGTACGTATTCGTCGCGTCTATCTGTCTCTAAGCGCGTATAAAGTCGTGAGTTTCTGCTCGATGTCGGAAGAACCACATTTTTAGAGCTAAACTCCGCGCAAGCCGAAGAGCTGCATGACCTCGGCCTACTCCGGAGGCCATCACCGACCCCCACTGCTGCACCTCGCCCACAGCGGAGGCACCACAAGCGGCGCGAGAGGAAGCAGAAGAGGGGTAAGCGCGGAGGTATCAGGGGTAAGCGCGGAGGTATCCGGGCTAGGCTAGCGGCTAACCCACACAAGCCGGCTATCCCCACCATCGTATGGTAACGTCGATGGACATAAACGGACTACATCCGACCTACTACGCTCAATCAGAGGGGACTTAAGAGACTGTTGTAGTTTTGTGTTAAACGGAAACATGGTAACAACAAGCGTTTCTGGACTGCGCATATCTCGATCAGCTGACTGCTATCGAGCGACAGAGTTCGAGCTCGAGGGAGGTAAGGACCGCGCGGAGGGCTTTGTGTTTAATCATGATGGTTTTCGTTGGTTTGCAAAAACTGCTCACCCCTGGTGGAGTTTATTAAGTGACGGCCGTTCTATCTACCGAGGGAATGTACAGCCATACTGCTTGTTGCTGTATACATCCCTCCAAGCTCCAACAACAGCATTAGGAGCGAGGCACTAAATGAACTGTAACAGCACATCAGTGAGCAGCAGACAGCCAACCCAGATGCTTTTCTCATCTTAGCTGGGGATCTCAACCACGCAGACTTAAAGAGTGTGTTCCCAAAAATACACCAACACATAGACATTCCAACACGGGGAAACAACACTCTGGACTTTGTTTACACCACACAGAGAGGAGCTTACAAGGCCCTCCCCCTCCCCCACCTCGGTGCCTCAGACCACATCACTGTCATGCTAATGCCTACATACAGACCACTCGTTAAAGTCACCAAACCAGTTCACAAACAGATACAAGTGTGGCCGGAAGGGTCGTCAGAGGCTCTTCAAGACTGTTTTAACACCACTGACTGGAATATGTTTAAGCAGGCTGCCACATACAATAACACCACAGGCCTCCAGGAGTACTCAGAGACTGTCATTGCCTACATCACCAAGTGCATTGATGTAACAGTCTCAAAGACCATCACTGTCCGGGCCAACAAGAAGCCGTGGCTAACAGGAGAGGTCTACGGACTCCTGAAGACGCGGAACACTGCCTTCAGAGCTGGAGATGAGGTGGGCTTGAAGACAGCTAGGGCCAACCTTTCCCGCGGCATCAGGAAGGCAAAAAGTCAGTACTCCAGGAGGATAGCCCATCATTTCAGTGACAGCAGAGACACTCGGAACCTGTGGCAGGGGATACAGACCATTACGGACTACAAGCCCCCACCACGCACCTGTGACAGCAACATCTCCCTGCTGAACGAGCTGAACGTCGTCTTCGCTCGCTTTGAGGCACAAAACAGCACCACTGCACAGAAGACTCCACCTCCTCCCGGCGACCAGGTGATGACACTGTCCCCGGACAGTGTGAGGAGATCCCTCAGCAGGACCAACGCACGCAAAGCTCCGGGTCCTGACAATTCTGACAACATTCCTGGGCGTGTACTGAGAGACTGTGCAGTGGAACTCACCGATGTCTTCACAAACATTTTCAACATCTCACTAAGTCAGGCTGTTGTCCCCACATGCTTCAAAGCTACCACCATCATTCCAGTCTCGAAGAAGTCATCTCCATCCTGTTTCAATGACTACCGTCCAGTTGCACTTAATCCCATCCTCATGAAGTGCTTTGAACGTCTAGTCATGCACCACATCAAGTCTGCCCTCACCCCCTCCTTGGACCCCTTCCAGTTTGAATATCGGTCCAAACGCTCGACGATGATGACAGATCGCACTGTTAGCTGTTGTCGTTCACTCAGCACTCACAAACCTGGACAAAAAAAGACTCATACGTCAGAATGCTGTTAATAGACTTCAGTTCAGCATTCAATACAATCATCCCTCAACAGCTCATTCACAAACTGGTCCAGCTGAGGCTCAACACTTCGCTGTGCAACTGGCTGTTGGACTTCCTAACTGGAAGACCTCACGGCAGTACGGTTCGGCAGCAACACATCCAGCACCATCACACTGAACACTGGGGCCCCCCCAAGGATGTGTGCTGAGCCCCCTCCTCTTCACTCTGCTAACACACGACTGCACACCGTCACACAACTCAAACCTCCTTATCAAGTTTGCGAATGACACGACTGTAGTGGGTCTCATTAACAACAGAGATGAGACAAACTACAGGAACGAGGTGAGCCGCCTGGCCGGGTGGTGCAGTGACAACAATCTCTATCTGAATGTGGAGAAGACGAAGGAGATTTTTGTTGACTTCAGGAGAGTGCACACTCAAAATGTTCCTCTGACCATCAACGGTGCGACTGTGGAGATGGTGAGCAGCACCAAGTTCCTGGGTGAGCACATCACAGAGGATCTCTCCTGGACAACAACACTGCTGCACTGGCCAAGAAAGCACAGCAGCGACTCTACTTCCTCCGCAAACTGAGAAGAACCAGAGCCCCGACCCCCCATCATGTGCACCTTCTACAGAGGCAACATCGAGAGCATCCTGACCAGCTGCATCACTGTGTGGTATGGAGCCTGCAACGCGTCCTGCCGCAAGACACTTCAACGCATCGTGAGAGCAGCTGAGAAGATCGTTGGTACCTCTCTCCCCTCCCTCCAGGACATTTACAACACCAGTCTCACCCGCAAAGCCCTCTGCATTACAGGTGATCCCACCCACCCAACACACAGCCTCTTCAGTCTGCTGCCATCAGGGAGGAAACTGCGGAGTCTCCAGGCCAGGACCAGCAGACTGAAGGACAGCTTCATCCATCAGGCTGTCAGGAAGCTGAACTCCCTCCCGACCATGCCCCCCCTCCCCTCTTTTGCCTTACGCACCACTGAACTCTGACCCTCTAACAGACTCTCCCACTCCCCCCTCCCAAATACACACACAATCACTCATAAGTCACTTTAATCAGACTGAATAAGCTCTTTTGCACTACAAATCATTTTTTTGCACTACAATCATTATATTTGCACTGTTGTTTACTTTACTGGTTTGCACTCTATATGCCTTGTGCTTTATATATATATACATTTTTACATTTTACCTTATTTGTATAGTTGTATTTAATCTGTATCTATCTGTATTTATGTTCTATTGTTAGTGTTATCTGTATGCACCAAGGATCTGAGAGTAACGCAATTTCAATTCTCTGTGTGTATGTGCTGTACATGTGGAAGAATTGACAATAAAGCAGACTTGACTTGACATAAAGAGAAGATTGAGGATCACTTTATCTCTAGGGACTCAACATGCATGTGGCAGGGTATGCATCATATAACCAACTTTGGGGGCAGCAGAGATCCTATGACAGCAAGTAGTATCATGCTGGCTGAGGAACTGAACTGCTTCTTTGCCCGATTTGAGAGAGAATTGGACAATGCTACTTTACCACAGCTGGACTCTACGACTGTTCGCTCTCTTTTCAGACTCATCAGGTTAAGCGAGTCCTGATAACAACGAATGCCAAGGCGGCGGCTGCACCAGATGGGATCCCAGTCAGGGTCCTCCGGGATTGTGCACATCAGCTCGCAGATGTTTTTACAGATATCTTTAATCTCTCACTGGCACATGCTGTTGTACCAGCCTGCCTTAAAACTGCCACTATTATTCCAGTGCCCAAGCAGTCCAGCCCCACTTCCCTAAACTATTACAGATCAATAGCACTAACACCTATTATATCCAAGTGCCTTGAAAGACCCATCCTGGGATAAGTCTTTATGATGTAGATGTAGATGATGGTCTGATAAGCGTTCAAACTGAGACAGAAGCCATCCAGCTTATCAAAGAATCAAGAGAACTTTGCTTCACTGGCAGTTTAAGACTCCACAAGTTTGTCTCTAACAGTGACAGAGTGATGGCAACCATCCCAGAAGAAGAACATGCTACAGTCAAAGATCTGGATATGGCTTTGAGTTTACCTCAAATGGAAAGAGCTCTTGGGGTAGAGTGGTGTATTACATCTGACTCTGAAACCCAATCCGCTAACAAGAAGAGGTGTGCTTTTTACCGTGGCCTCTGTGCATGACCCTCTAGGGTTCATGGCACCATTTGTTCTTTTGGGTAAACAAATATTCCAGCAAATGTGCAAAGAGAAGGTTAGTTGGGATGAAGAAGTTCCAGAGAACTTAAGACCTCAGTGGGAGTCCTGGATCAGAGACTTCACCAATCTAGCTGAAATGGAAATCAAAAGAGGCTTCTTACCTTCAAATTTCGACAAGGCCAAATTGTATGAGCTCCACCATTTTGCGGACACAAGTGTCTCTGGATATGGTGAATGTACTGAAAGTTGGGACAAGGCCATGTTTACCACTGTGTGGCATCCCCTCTTCTTTTTATAACAGTCTGCAAATGTCTGGGGACTGAGGAGACAAGTTGCTCAAGTTTAGGAATATGAATGTTTTCCCATTCTTGTCTAAAACAGGCTTCTAGTTGCTCAACTGTCTTAGGTCTTCTTTGTCGCATCTTCCTCTTTATGATGCGCCAAATGTTTTCTATGGGTGAAAGATCTGGACTGCAGGCTGGCCATTTCAGTACCCGGATCCTTCTTCTACGCAGCCATGATGTTGTAATTGATGCAGTATGTGGTCTGGCATTGTCAAATTGGAAAATGCAAGGTCTTCCCTGAAAAAGACGACATCTGGATGGGAGCAAATGTTGTTCTAAAACTTGGATATACCTTTCAGCATTGATGGTGCCTTTACAGATGTGTAAGCTGCCCATGCCACACGCACTCATGCAACCCCATACCATCAGAGATGCAGGCTTCTGAACTGAGCGCTGATAACAACTTGGGTTGTCCTTGTCCTCTTTAGTCCGGATGACATGGCGTCCCAAGTTTTCCAAAAAGAACTTCAAATTTTGAGTCGTCTGACCACAGAACAGTTTCCACTTTGCCACAGTCCATTTTAAAATGAGCCTTGGCCCAGAGAAAACGACTGCGCTTCTGGATCATGTTTAGATATGGATTCTTTTTTGACCTATAGAGTTTTAGCGGCAACGGCGAATGGCACGGTGGATTGTGTTCACCGACAAAGTTTTCTGGAAGTATTCCTGAGCCCAAGTTGTGATTTCCATTACAGTAGCATTACTGTATGTGATGCAGTGCCGTCTAAGGGCATGAAAGACAACGCGGAATCCAGTTAGGTGTCAGGCCTTGACCTTACGCACAGAGATGTTCCAGGATTCTCTGGGGGAAATTTTTTTTTTTTTTTTTTTTTTTTTTTTTTTTTTTTTTTTTCTTTGGGATGGGGATATTATGCACTGTAGATTCTGATAACTTCAAACTTTTGCAATTTTTCTCTGAGAAACTCCTTGCTGATATTGCTCCACTATTTTTCACCACAGCATTGGGAGAATTGGTGATCCTCTGCCCATCTTGAATACTGAGAGACACTGCCACTCTGAGAGGATCTTTTTATACCCAATCATGTTGCCAAATTGACCTAATAAGTTGCAAATTGTTCCTCCAGCTGTTCCTTAAATGTACATTTAACTTTTCCGGCCTCTAATTGCTACCTGTCCCAACTCTTTTGGAATGTGTAGCTCATGAAATCCAAAATGAGCCAATAATTGGCATGACATTTCAAAATGTCTCACACTTCAAAAAATTTGAAGGTTATCTATTTCTATGTAATAATATAAGTTAGAGATTTGAATTATTCCATTCCTTTGACTCAAAATTTGTACAGTGTCCAAACTTTTTTGGAATTGGGTTTGTAAATTTTCTCTTGTCTGACATATTACTAGTAACATTATTGTGAACGAATGAGGTAAATTGATTTCAACGATTCATAGTTATTCTGGGGTGCTCCACCCAATGGTTGTTTTTTCAAAGCATCACACTCACAGATAAACCCAAATGGAGTTTTGTCACAGCATTCCGTGTCTATTCCTAGCCATTCTCCTGATGACAACTGAGTGATAAAATCTGGGTAGATCCTTCCTTTCTTTCAACACATTCTCTTGTAGTACTCCCAGATTTTCTACGCTTAGAATCTTTTCAAACACCTGTTCCTTTTGAAAGACCGGTACTGAAACAGTCAGCAGCATAGCGTACATTTATCTCATAAAACAACCAAATCTATCAAAACTATTCCCGGCAGAGCAGGCCCAAGAAGTGTCTTTAGGTTTATTGATCACAGTCTCATTCCATCACCTCAGAATCTGAATAGGTGGGATTCTGTTGGTGGGGTTTGATGGTTGACCACCATGACGAGAGAAAGGTAAGTGTATACCTTCCATTAAAGGACCATAGTCCAGAGGGCTGTAGAATCCAGCAGGAATAGGGTGTGAAGAAATTCTAGCAATTTGTATAATGTAGCGGTAAGGGATGGGCAATTTGCATTTGCCCAGTCTATCCATAAAATGTTTCAAATTGTCTGATGATGGTTTAAAACAGTCTTTCATTCCAAACCATTTCATAATGACTTCCTCTGTAAAAAGTGTTGATGGAACCTTACCAGCCAACACTTCCTCCAAAATACAAGTTATTTCTTGGTGTTTAATGGAGACAAACTGTATACTTGTTTCTGCATAGTGTTGAAAGCTTTTTTAGTTTGTTGAGCGATAATGGAGAGGGCAGATGCAATCGTATGGACATTCTGTACAGTTTCTTTTACTTCACTTAATCCCTCTTGCAGATATGCATCTGTTTGCAGAACCTGTTGCCCAACAAGAGCTTTGAGTTTGAGTTCATTCTGTTTAAGTTCTTTAGCACTGATCCAGTTCGATATACCCAAACCCGTTCCGGTGGCTCCCAGCATGCTGTCTACAAATCCTAACAGCTTTCGTCCAGAACCAATTCTCTCTAAGTGATCCTTTGAATGTTCTCCTACCAGTTGATCTGTAGGTGCGTTGGTTGCCACTGCTCCATGGTATCTCAGGAACGCTGTTGTCACAAGATCCTTGTACATCTCTATCACATTCTCTCCCCGGCACCGCTCATCCAGATCTGGAGACCATGCTGTCAGATTTACTAGAACTGGAACATGAATCCATTGGAGGTTGTTGATCAACACCCCTTGATTTGTTTTCTTCATTATGCCAGAAGTGGGTGCTGGTTTCAGATCTGGGCACTCTTGCATCATCAATGTCATCGGCAGAACCACTGTCAGGACCCATAGCCACATCTTTTATATTTCTTGGTTCAGGAAATCTGAAAAACACATGCAAACATAAAGAGTTACCCCCCCTTTTTTGTCCCACATATCACAGTAAACAATATAAAACGAACAAAGTGAAAACATACACTTTTATTTTTCTTATACATCATGTTCAGTAGGATTGCTTTCTGAATTTTTGTATGATTTCATCTGATCAATGTGGTACCATCTCTTCACTTGTCTGTTTTTAGTCTTATGACAGATTTTGTAGACTGCATCTCCACATTTATCAATCACTGTGTATGGTCCCACCCAGTTAGCGGACCATGGACCCACATGGTGGTAGTTCTTTACCATGACCTCATTACCAAGCTCGAATTTATGATCTTGCACATCTTGATCATAATACATCTTGTTATATTTTTGACTGAGTCCAATTTGTTGAGCAGCTTGATAATACATGGCTGGTAAAGAGCTACACAGATTCTTGAGATATGTTTCAGTCGTCCACCCTTCAATCATAGGCTTGGGGACTTCAAAGAAAAGGTGTTCAGGTAATCTAATTTTTCTTCCTGTCATTAATTCATGGGGGCTGAAACCTGTGCTTTTGTGGATGATTCCCCTAACTGACATTAATATACTTGGAAGGTTTTGAGCCCAATTGGGACCATTTTCCAACACCATTTTTTTCAAAGCTGTCTTTAATGTTCTGTTCAATCTTTCTACCCCTCCTGAAGATTCTTGATGCTGGGCTATGTGAAGCTGATGCTTTATTCCCAGTATTTTTGCAAGGTCTGCATGGATCTTTCCTGTGAAATGGGTACCTCTATCACTTTCCAAACTCAGAGGAAGGCCAAATCTACAGAAAATGTGTTCCCAAAGTACTCATGCTGTGGCTGAAGCTGTATCAGATTTCATTAGAAATGCCTTGATCCATTTGCTGAATGTGTCAACAACCACTAATATACAGTATATCTGTATCCACCTTGCTGCAGGTAAAAGACCGATATAATCAGTCTGGAGGTTAGTCCAGGGGCCTTCAGCAAGACACATAGGTCTTAATGAACCTTTCTTTTTAACTCCTGATGGATTCATTTGAGCACATGTTAAACAATTTTCACAGTAATCTTTCACATCTTTATCCATACTTGGCCACCAGAACATATTGACTATTCTGTCTTTTACCTTGGTTACACCTAAGTGTCCCCCCTGATTGTGGATATGATACAAAATATCATTCCGCAATCGAGTAGGTGGAACCCATACTGCAGTGTCAACGCTTCTGTACAGTAATATGTTATCATGTACAATTAACTGCGCATCATGTTGGGCAAATGGACCATCAACAATCTTCTGTTCATTTTTCTTCAATCTGATTGCTTCTGTTATTATGGGGTCACTCTGTTGAGCACTTTTCAGGTCTACTGGTTCTCTAATGTTGATAGCAGCGATTGATTCTTGCTCTGTGATACCTGAAAATGATACCCCTTCCACAGCAGCTCTCTTTGCTAACTCATCAACAATTAAATTTCCATCACCATGCTTGTCTGTTCCTTTCTTCTGGTGTGCTTTGACTTTCAACAATGCAATCTTATGGGTGTTATTCTTTGCAGCTGACCACAAAGCCTGAATTGGACCACAATGAATCAAAGGTTGACCATCTGCACTAGTAAAACCCATTTTCTGCCAAATCGGTAGATATTCTGTAAGAGAATTGACCACAAAAGCAGAATCTGAATAGATATTCAAATCTGAATCTGGAATTACCTCTAGTGTTTGTAGCACTGCTGTTACCTCTGCTTTCTGAGCTGAAAAATGGGGTGGACATTTATACAGGAAATTTCCTCTGTCAGAATGGATAGTGAAACCTGTATGATATTGTCCATTTTGCCAATATCTAGAACCATCAACATACACATCCACAGCTCCTTCAATTTCTTTTACCTCAAAAACACTTTCAGGAGGACGGGTGTGTTCTTCTTCGCAAGTGTGTGGAGTACCTTCATACAGGAGTGTTTGGGGAAGCATTGAGTTAGGTTTATATACAGTTTTCAAATTTTTAGATCCTAACTCTAACATCCATCTGCCTAGTCTGGCGCTGGATACTCCCTTCACCTTTCCGTTTAAAAGAAGTTGCAGAGGTGTGTGTGGAGTATGCAATGTTACTTCATTGAAACCATAAATGTATTCAAAATGTGACATTGCCCAATGGACAGATAGGAGGTGTCTTGTACAGGAGTCAAAAGCTTTTTCAGCTGGGGAAAGTACTCGAGAAGCATAAGCAATGGGTCGCAAATTTTCCTGTACTTCTTGAAGGAGGACGGCTGAAAGAGCCTCCTCCGTTGCAGCTGTCTGCAAAATAAATGGTTGTGTTCTGTCTGGATTGCGTAAGGCTGGAGCTTCAAACAATGCCACTTTCAGCTTTTCAAAGGCTGTCTGATGATCAGGACCCCAATCTAAAGAATTATTTTACTTCTTTTTTCCTGAAAGAAGATTGTTCAGAGGTTTTGCAATATCTGCGAAGCCTTCAATGAATTCTCTGCAAAATCCCACTATACCCAAAAATGACCTCAAAGCTGTTACTGATACTGGAACTGGGAGTCTCTGAATAATTTCCACCTTGTGTGGATCAGGTGTACGCCCCCCTTCACTTATCTTGATGCCTAGATAAGTGACCCCCGATTTGAGCAACTGAGCTTTTTTGGATTCAGTTTAAGTCCAGCCTCTTTTAGTAACTGAAGCAATTCTGCCAGTAAAATGATGTGTTCTCATCTGGTAGCTGTCTGTAATAACAAATCATCCACATACTGAATCAGACATTCAGGCTTAGAAAATCGTTCCAGTATTTTCGCTAAACACTGGTGGAACAGTGTAGGTGAATTCACAAAACCTTGTGGAAGGACATTCCATGTGTACTGCGTGTTTCTGAACTTAAAAGCGAATTTATGTTGGCATTCTGGATGTAGTGGAATTGACCAGAAAACATTGGACACAACAAGGGCTGAGTAATAGCTAGCTTCTGGTAAAAGAGATGCTAACACATCAGGGGTGGAAGCCACTACAGGTGCACATGTCTGTGTACATTTGTTAAGTTCCCTGTAGTCTATGCATAATCTCCAAGAATCATCTGGTTTGCAAACAGGCCAAATTGGGGCTAAAGATGGAGAAAAGCATTGCCTAATGACACCCTGTTCTAACAGAGAATCAACAGTACGTTGTATATATGGATTTGCTTAATCTGGATAATTATGCTGTCTGAGGGAGGGTGGGTCATGCCCCTGAATCTTCACTTCCATCACACTAGTATCAACTCGGCCACAATCATGTTTAGATCTAGCAAAAACACCTCTGTTTTTACTCAAAAGTTCTGATAGTTCTGAATCTTCCACTGATAACAAAGTATCTAAATCATAATCCTCCGACTTCTTGATTGCATGTACAGCATGTACATCAGAAATCTCCACAACTTTGTCTTCAGTCTGAGGATTATGCCAGATACACTTGTTGCCATAGTCAATAACATAACCACGCTTGGTCATAATATCTGAACCTAGGATACTGCGACCATCACCAGTTCTGCTGAGCCAGGCTTTGTCTTTGAACTCATCTTTGCCAATCTGAAATTACGTTATCTGTTTGTGATGCTAGAGAAATCGTGCCACCAAAACCCTCTAACGTTATTGTATTTTTACTTTTCTGTGAGGGATTGTCTGAATGAAGAATTGTTAAGGAAGCACCAGAATCTACTAACCAATCATTGCATCGGCCTCCGACAGCAATGTTTACGATTGGTCTACCATGATTGTCTCGTGACAGTGGTGCTACATGTGTTACGGAGGCCTTAGATCCCTATGCTGAAAAAAACTTTCTGTGAGAGCTCTGCTTCTCCATATGAGAACGTCAACACTTTAGCCTGTAGTTGATGAAATTTTATTTTTGGACCGTTTTCTTAAGGGAAAATGTACATGCCCATAGAAATTGGCCCCTCTGTCACGAATCCGGTCCGTGAACTTCCAATTTCATTGACTCTCGCAATACACACTGTTGCACATCACCCCGGAATACATTTCCCATCATGCATTGCACTGAATTGCACTCAGCACGAATTGCACACACCTGTTTACACTGATTGCACCCAGCTGTTTCATATCACTCCCTCACTATTTATCACTCACTCTGATCCCTTCCCTCTGCGAGTATTGTTTCAGCATTTATCACTCCCTTAGAGATAGCTACCTTACGGAGCCCTAGTCATTGCCTTAGCCCTAGTCATTAGCCTTAGCCTTAACCCTAGTCATTAGCCTTAGCCCTAGCATTAGCCCTAGTCTTAGCCCTAGCCTTAGCCTTAGCCTTAGCCTCGGTTTCTGATCTTCGCCTGGTTCCCGGGATTCACCCCTTTTGTCTTGCCCCTTTTGATTCCGTTTGCCGATCGTCGACCTGCGCTAGCCCCAGGACTATTCTTGTGTTTTGCCCACCATATACCTGTTTGCCATCATCTGGCCCCTGCCTGCTGTATGACCACGTCTCTGTCGCTCTCACAATGTACAAACAGCTCTGCGAATGGGGGGGGGGGGGGGGGGGTTGGGGGGGGGGGGGGGGGGGATCCGCAAGTATTACGTCTAGGTCAGCCCCGTAACACCCCTCTTTGCCACATGAATAGCACACTGGGAGATTATCAGGGTTATAAGGAGGTGGTCTTGATGGCCTACTGCCGCTCCAACGCTATAGGTGACGAAGTAATGTTCAAGAGATACTATTTACATAAAGAATTATCTCTATGATAATTAAGCTCTTTGTAGAGAAAGGAGAATAGTTTAATTGGAGTGGAAGTTTGGTCGAGGCAGACTATAATTTCTTACAAAAGNTCAGGGGAGTTCACCTATTGAGGAATACGTCTCTCAGTTCTGTGAGTTATCTTTTAGGGTACCTTTTGAGGAGGTCACCTTTAAGGATATCTTCCGTTATGGACTAAATTAATCCATAAAATCATGGATGCCAGAAGGTAAATTTTAATTGTAGTCTAAAGGACTTTATATACTATGCTTTGCTGACTGCTGGGTCAGTGTTCACTGTGGGTATCGTGGAGGAACGCGACCCCGCACTCACTCATGGGTACTGGCCTGGACCGCACTTAGCAGCAACCGCTCACAAAAGGCTGGAAAGCGGGAGTTTGATCGCAAAAGCACGGACACAACGATCTTCCTGCAGGAAATGTCAAGCCACGTTGATCATCATGAGTCAAAGAAAAGTAACAGTTATGATCACGAGTCTAGTCAGCCCAGTTGATCGCTTATGAGTCTGTCCCAAGTCACAGTTGCTTCCTGCGGGAGCAAATCAAGTCACGTTTCTGATATCGAGTATAGGTCAAGTCACAGTGATTGGCGCTGCGTCAGGGTTGGTTGCCATTCATTTATCACGAGTCTAGCAAGTCACAGTTGATCCGTTCGGGGCAATCAACGTACACAAGTTCCTGATCCATGCGTCTAGTCAATTCACAGATGATAGTTTTCAAGTCTAGTACAAGGTCACGTTGAGATAATGATTTCAAGTTAGTCACAGTTGTTCTTCTGAGTTCAGTCAAGTCACCAACACGGACCATTCAGAGTCTAGAATCACACACTGTCTCATGAACGGCAAAGTCAGGTCACAGTTGATCTTCCTCAGTCAAGTCTGGTCACCACTGATCTTCCTGAGTTGAATTTAGTCACAGTTGCTCATACATGAGTCAAGGTCAGGTCACGGCTAATCTTCAGGAATCCAAGTTTCAAGTCGCAGTGGATCAATGAATCTAGTAAGGTCAAAACTGATCTTCAAGAAGCTCAAGTAAGCGCAGTTAAGCGTCATGAAGTCAAGGTCAGTCACATGATCTTCATGAGTCCAGTAACCAGTCTAGCTGATCTGCCAGAGACTCTCAGGTCTCAGCTAGTCCACCGCTTCACGTCGCATCACTAGCTGCTTTAGCACGACGTTCGCTCACACGTCTCTCTCAGTGTTGGTCCATGGTCACGTACGTCAAAGCTGAATTCTAGAGTCTAAACAAGTCATCAGCTATCATCCAGATGTCCTCGCATACAGTATCACGTTATTCATCAGAGTCGGTCAGTCTCAGCTAGCGTCATCCGATTCACCGTCGCATCACAGCTGATATCCAGCGTAGGTACATCCCTGCTGTTGCACACAGAGTGTCGGGCGACAGGTCTAGTGTGGTATTCCAGTCTGGTGTCCAGTGGAGGGATTGACGCTGGTGTCGGCACGCGCAGCTGTATACCCAAACCCACTACTTTATGCCTCCTGTTCCTGAACCTCTTCCCCTGTCCTGAAGCGTTCCTTGTAGGGGAGCGCTTTTGCGGTGTTTGGGCTGCCTAACCACACAGAAACTCCCAAAGGCTTGGCGCGGTGTACCCATATTAGGTAATCCAGATGGTGGCGATTGAGTGCAGAATTCCTGATACGTGTGTTCGTACTGTGTCCCCGATAGCAATGGCGCCTGCTGGCAATTTTCTACAGAGGTGGGGGCTGAGGCTGCAAAAACTCCCAAGGCACGCCGAGCGATAGCTTCAGCTACAGGATGGTGGTGGACCAGCACAATACACTTTCAGCCTGTAGTGTCACGGCGAAGGAACATTGCTGAACAATTGTCCCCGTACTCACCAGGAAGCACATAATTAAAGTTTCTGGTTCCAGAGTGTACGGGTGTAGAAACCTCAGAGGTGGCGCGCTCCGCGGCAGAACCTCCAGAGGCTGTCAGTGGTATCCCCTATAACTTCCTGCTCGTCCTGTTCTGAGCATAGGAGGCAGTCTATGAACTCCTGTGCCGTTTGTTAGGCCCAAAGGGGCCGCCTATGAAACTTTCTGCCTGTCCTGTTCGGAAAAGGAGGCCGTCTATGAACTCTCTGTTTGTCCTGTTCTGGCCAAGGAGGCCGCCAATGAACTCTCTTTCTGTTCTGTTCCGGCCAAGGAGGCCTTCTATGAACTCTCTGCTTGTCCTGTTTCGGCCAAGGAGGCCGTCTCTGAACTTCCTGCCTGTCCTGTCCCGGCCAAGCAGGCCATCTATGAACTCTCTGCTCGTACTGTTCCGGCCAAGGAGGCCGTCTATAAACTCTCTGCCTGTCCTGTTCCGGCCAAAGAGGCCGTCTATGAACTCTCTGCCTGTCCTGTTGTTTCCGGCCAAGGAGGCGGTTTGAATCTTTGTTTCTGTCACAGCTATAGAGGCCGTTTGCTAGCTCCCTGCTCGTCCTGTCACAGCTGTGGAGGCCGTTTGCGAGCTCCCTGCTCCTCCTGTCACAGCTATAGAGGCCGTTTGCGAGCTCCATGCTCGTCCTGTCACAGCTATAGAGGACGTCGGGGCGTCCTCACTCCTGTCTGTCCCCCGCTATGGATGGCCGTTTTTGTGAATTATTTGGGTCTCTGCCAGTGGAGGTTGCACTGAATGCTTCAGTCTTGTATTTCCTATCAACCCCACATTGTTTATGTCTGTGTGTCTGTCTCTGCTCTCTCGCCGTTACAGTATCCGCAGGCGTCTCCTGATGGCGCTTTGGTCACAACGGGGTTTTATGTCACTTCTGCTCCGCCGTGGTGGTCCTTGCTCGCCGTGGGGGTCTCTTATCTGGATCTGGTGCATCTGCTCAGACCGTGTGGTCTATTGTATGGATCTATGGTGGTCCTCTGCTCCGCGTGGTGGTCTAGTGTTGGCTCTGGCCTGGTACTTTGCTAGCAGTAGGGGTATATTGTCTGGCTTTGGTGGCCCTCTATGCTACGCAGTGGGTGGTCTACGGTATGGCTCTGGTGGTCTCGCTCCGCCGTGGGGTATCACTGTCTGGCTCGGGTGGTTTTACGCCGACTCCGCCGTGGTGGTCTCTTGCTCCAGCCGTGGTGGGTCCCTCTGCCACAGCTGTGGTGTTACGTTGTCGGGGATCCGTGGTCTATTTTGCGCGCCGTGGGTATCTTCCGTCCCGTCTGCTCTGCTGTGGTGGTCCTAAGCTCAGCGGCTCGCATACAGTCCTGGTCTTTTCTAACCAGTGGCACATGGCATCAGTACCGTCCCCTGTTTTCTTTTCCGCATCCACTCCACGCCTCCGGAACGGTTAAAGCGGTTTTGAGTGGTCGGAAGCCGCTCCACTTGGGGGGGTGGGGTGTCTGTCACGAAATCGTCCATGAAACTTTCAATTCATGATCCTCCGCACTACAACACTGGTGCTACATCACCCGGACTACATTTAACCATCATGCCATTGCCAATGATTGCACTCGACCCGAAATTGCACACAGCTGTTGACACTGATTTCACCCAGCTTTTTCATATCACTCCCTCACTATATAACTCTCACTCTTATCCCTTCCCTCTGCTGAGTATTGTTTCAGCGTTTATCACTCTCCTAGGGATAGCTACCTTACGGAGCCCTTGTCATTGCTTTAGCCCTAGTCATTTGCCTTAGCCCTCGTCATTAGCCTTAGCCTTAGCCCTAGACATTAGCCTTAGCCTTAGCATTCTCGCGTTTCTTGATCTTCGCCCTGGTCCGGATGTGCCCTTTGATCTGTCTGCCGATCGTCGACCTGGCTAGCCCGAGGATTATTCTTGTGTTTTGCCACAATCGACTCTGTCGTGCAATATCTGACCCCTGCGCGTATGACCACGTCTCGTCTTCTCCACATAAAACCGCTCTGTCGAATGGGTCCGAAGTCTTAAGTCTAGCCGCCCGTAACAATATTATGGCAACAAGTGTTTGCAATGTTTGCTTTGAGCTTGCTTTGGCTATTGAATAGCAGTGCCTAACTTGCTGTGGGGTGTGCACTTTTTGGATTTGTGCCTGTCAATTTTGAAATGTGTGTAAGCAGTGAAAAAAGCAGTTTGGTAGGAGTAGGGATGAGACATACTGGTCAGCGGAATGGGCCGAGGAATATGGCCTTTATAAGCACTAACCCTAAACAGCCTAAGATGTTAAAAGAATATGTGCATGATAATAAGCAACTAGTTAATAGTGACTATTTGTCCCTATACTAAAGTGTTACCAAAAAGTCTTAGTGCTTAAAATATCTTACTTTGCGTTCCCCAGAAGTAAGAAAGGCATACAGGTTTGGAACTACATAAGGGTGAGCAGAATTTGTATTTTTTTCTGTTAACTGCCTCTACCTGGCGGTCAGTTAATGAACGGAAAGACATTGATGGCTGTATTTAGATACGGAAATATCATCGGGATTAGAAGTTGGGCTCATTTGGCTTGGGCCAGTAAAAAATAAAACACCCTAGCAACCTACAAACCTCTCCGAACACTTTAGCTACCTCACAGAAACCACCCAGAACATCCTAGCACAGTGGGGAGGTTTACACAGCGGCAAACACCACTTCTTCAGAAAATGTGAGACTCTAGTTTAATCTGCATCTCTAAAATCCAATAGCCGTTTCTTTTCTCTCCTCTCTGATTGTGTTAATATTTTCTGGGCTTCTATTGGTCTGGGACACTCACAGATGCATTAGGCTCATTTAACTGCCAGAACTGGAAATAATACAATCTGTCATTACAGGCATTGGCCGCTCAAACTCTGTCTGAGAGTCTTTCTGAGTGTGTGCGTGTGTGTGTTTGTGTGTGTGTGTGTAGTGCGTGTGCGTTAGGTGTGTGTCCTGAGGGGACTGGAGGGAGGAAAGAATCCGATCTGTCCATACTTTGTTAAATGTTTGTGTTTGGGTGAATGGCTAAATGCCCCTCTACGCCTGTTTCTTACAAAGCATTCATACCTGTCAGGGTCCTTTTGGTCGTTGTAATGGTCCCTGCATGTACAAGCTATGCTCTCCTCTCACTGCAGGATGGTAATATAGATACTTTACAATCGTTCTGATGTTTATATGTTGGATTAATCTGAGACCTGTTCCTCTGTATTCTGCAATTTGGCTCTCTCTCTCTCTCTCTTTCTTGCTCGCTTGTCGCTCTATCCCCTCCTGAGCTTCAATAAAGGAGAATAAATTGAACATTTCTGTCTTGAGTATGTCTCTAGCAACAGAGCTAAATAATTATGTTTCAAATTCAGGTGCAGAGGCAGCTCGCACAGCACTTAGCAGCACTCCTGAATCATGTTATAAGTCTAATTTCACCTTGTTTGTGTGTGGTTGTGTGTGTGTGTGTGGTTGTGTGTGTGTGTGTGTGTCTGATGTGTTTTGCGGTGAGTGAGGATCTACTTGAAGAAGTTGTTGTGTGGGTGTGGGGTGTGTGTCTGTGTGTGTGTGTGTTGTGTGTGTGGGTTGTGTGTGTTCTGTGGTGTGTGTGTGTGTGTCTCGTGTGTGTGTGTGTTTGTTTGTGTGTGTCTGTGTGTGTGTGTGTGGTGTGTGTGTGTGTGTGTGTCTGTGTGTGGTGGTGATGAAGACTCTGGAAGATACGGGATGTGTGTGTGTGTATGTGTGTGGGTGTCTGTGTGTGTTTGTGGTCTGTGGTGTGTGTGTGGTCTGTGTGTGTGGTGTGTTGTGGTGTGGGTGGGTCTGTGTGTTGTGTTGTGTGTTTGTGTGTGTGTGTTCTGGGTGTTAAGTGATGGCGATACTCTGAAGGAAGGTGTGTTGGTGGGTGTGGCGTGTCTGTGTGTGTGTGTCTGGGTGTGTGTGGTGTAGTGAATGACTACTTAGAAGAAGTGCGGGGTGTGAGTGTGTTGTGAGTTGTGTGTGTGTGTGGTGTGTGTGAGTGTGTGTGTGTGAGACTGTGTGTGTGTGTGTCTGTGTGTGTGTGGTATGTGTGTGTGTGTGTGCGGTGTCGTGTGCTGTGGTGAGTGATGGGGATACTCTGAAGAATGTGTTGGTGTGGGGTGGTGTGTGTGTGTGATGGGTGGTGTGTGTGTGTTTGGTTTGGGTGTGTGTGTCTTGGGTGTGTGGTGTGTGTCTGTGTGGTGGTGAGTGAGGGACTACTGCGTGAAGAAGGGTGTTTGTGTTGTGTGTGTGTGTGAGTGGTGTGTTAGCTGTGTATTGTTTGTTGTGTGTGTGTCCCGGTGTGTGTCTGTGTGTGTATAGGTGTGTGTGTGTGTGTCTGGGTGTGTGTGTGTTGTGTGTGTGTGTTGTGTGTGCTGGTGTGTGTCTGTGTGTGTGTCGTGTGTGTGTGTGTCGTGTCTCTGTGTGTGTGTGTGTGTCACTGTGTGTGTGTGTCTGTGTGTGTGTGTGTGTGGTGTGTGTTTTTGTGTGCTGGTTGTGTGTGTGTGGTGTGTGGTGCGTGTGTGTGTGTGAGGATTGGGATTACTTGAAGAGAAGTGTGGGTGTGTGGGTGTGTGTGGGTGAGTGTGAACACCTCAACCATGTTTTGAATTTGGCTGGTGCACACAACAAACTTTTAGCCCACTTCGATGATGGTATTGTGGCAATTTCCATAGCTGTCTCAGATTGCTACTTCCTTATATACGTAAATGAATCGTTGCAGAAAATGGAAGATTCATAAGTTAGTTGAGCTAGGGCTTTTGTTTTTTTTTTTATACCTGAACCAGTCCCAGGTCATATTGCAACCACAAAATTCACACATAACATTATGACACAAATCTTTAAAGCATCGAAGCCAATCTTACTATGTAAAAACAATATAATGTTCATGTAAAAACAATAATTATTTAAATGAACATAACACTTAAAAAACATATGTCATAATTTACTATTATTTCATTATGAAAATATTGTTATGCCAGTAGTAAAGATAAGATTGTATCTGTTACCTTATTTGATAAAGGAAACATATATAAGGACTTAATGATATTTAGTTAATAGCTGTGCCACTCAGACATCTCGGTGACTCAGCATTATAAAAATATTAGGTGACTTAATATTAGGTGTTTGTGATACATCTAAAGATCGGCAAGGAAATAGATAAATAAATGCAACATACATGCATCATAGATTGAATCAACTCTTCCAGTTATGCCCCCTTCTTACGTGTGTATCTCAGCAGAATCTGTTGCATGTCTCAACTTGCAGAAATAATTGCGGTAGTTTGAGTCTGGCTCCTCAGTGAAAGTGCTGTGTGAGATTTTATCTTCGTGGGCTCTGGAGGTGAGGGACAGGTCGTATGGATCTTCTAGCGAGCTAATGCACAAAATCTCATCCAGGTTTCTCAGAGCGTCTTCCACAGGCGATGTGAGTTACATGAATGCGCTTGACAGGGTTGAGGGTGATAATCTTGTCGTAGCAGATGCTGAACTCTTCTCTTTGCTTCTTTTGGCAGAATGCACTTCAGGGGGGTTTTAGTTTAGCTTACTTCGATTATGTACTAAGGTGGGTTTGCTGTTTGATGGCTAAACTTACCGCACAGTCACTTTTAGCTTGAACTTGTTTATTTTCATTCATCCTGTCTAGAATTAACTCACGGCTAGAATAAATCGATGAAATATCTGCAGGAAACATATGATTGTTGAGATACACCAAGGTTTAGAGTATAAAATTAAGTTATTTGATACACCAGTAAAATTTATCTGGTGTAGGCAGTGTGTGTGTGTGTTGGCTCACTGGGTATAGTGGTTTGTTTTGGCTAATGTGGGGCAAAAAACTATACAGGAAAACCATGGGTCACAGTGTGCGTCAAAATAACACACACACACAATACAACACACACAAACACACACAACACACACACACACAGGACACACACACACACACACAAACATGCCCCACACCCACAACACACTGACACACCTCACCCACAAAGCACACACATGACCACACCAACAGACAAACACTACAAACACTACACATCACACACACACACACTCACCACACTGAAAAAAATACTCCCTAAAACAACACACACACACCACACACACCGACACACCACCACACACTGACCCCCCACACTGACACACACACATCACACACCACACCATGAACACACTACCACACTCAACCACAAATCAAACCACACACACCACACGAACCACAACACCACACTGCAAACGCACACACACACACACACACCAAACAAACACACAAACACAGAGAGAGATGAGAGGAGGAGAGCGGACAACTCGAGAGAGAGAGAGAGAGAGATTGAACCATCTTTCTCAAGAATGCTACATAGCAAAATATAACACACACCTGACACTTACATTTGCTGACAATAACACAAATATTATTCCTTCATATATGTATTCAGACATGAACTTAGTCTATGCTATGAAGATCATATCAAACTCTTCATTTCCATATCTGAGATGACAGATTCCAAAGCTCTCTTGTGTGCTGACAGTGGTTTTTGTTGTGCTTTCTGAGGTTCGGTATTGTTTTAGTGTGGTGCTTTAGTACTAGCATGCTGTTATGCAAATTAGCTGTTACCTTGGTAATGAGTGACAGCGAATGACAAGGTTGCGGTCTGAATGTAAATGAGCAGAGTAGGCGGGGTTTGTTTGCATGTAAGGGCACTAGCTTGCTCTCTTCACTGTTAAAATGGAGTTAAAGGGGTCAAATTCATTGGGCATTCAAAACAGAGTTTCTGGAAAACGGATCAAACTACTAGGTCAGTCAACTACATGAAAATTGTGTTATCTGTGCTAGTATTAGGAAAAGATCATTTCAGTGCAGAAAACTGTATTATGGATGTCTGAAATAAGACAAATATATGAAAAAATCTGAAATACAGTATTTGTATTGATGCTGGTTTCGTACATTAAAAAAACAAACAAATAAAATCATATGGACTTGTACAAAATCTGATAAAGTATGAAAATGTTTCTTGTTACAGCTTGTAAAGAGCGTTATGTATGTGTACAAAACGCGATATTTTTTATAAGGTTTTTGAAATGTCCCCCCCACCCACCCCCCCCCCCCCCCCCCCCCCCCCCACCCCCCCCCCCCCCCCCCCCCCCCCCCCCCCCCCCCCCCCCCCCCATCCCCCCCCCCCCCCCCCCCCCCCCCCCCCCCCCCCCCCCCCCCCCCCCCCCCCCCCCCCCCCCCCCCCCCCCCCCCCCCCCCCCCCCCCCCCACCCCCCCCCCCCCCCCCCCCCCCCCCCCCCCCCCCCCCCCCCCCCCCCCACCCCCCACCCCCCCCCCTCCCCCCCCCCCCCCCACCCCCCCCCCCCCCCCCCCCCCCCCCCCCCCCCCCCCCCCCCCCCCCCCTCCACCCCCCCCCCCCCCCCCCCCCCCCCCCCCCCCCCCCCCCCCCCCCCCACCCCCCCCCACCCCCCACCCCCCCCCCCCCCCCCCCCCCCCCCCCCCCCCCCCCCCCCCCCCCCCCCCCCCCCCCCCCCCCCCCCCCCCCCCCCCCCCTCCCCCCCCCCCCCCCCCCCCCCCACCCCCCCCCCCCCCCCCCCCCCTCCCCCCCGCCCCCACTACTTTTGAGTAAGGATACCAGGTTTTTTTCGGGTTAATGCATTTGACCTGAATAAAACTGGCATCTTTATGAAGGCATATCTGATATTTTTTGTGGAGAACTGAATAACCTTGACACACATTCATGCATGAAACATATCGTCTGCATGGTTTTCCTTTCATATGACAACTAAACATCTATTAAACATATTTTAAAACAAACCTATTCACTACATTCTCATTAAAAAGGCAAACTATTTATGCCATTTTTTAAAGCCAGTCCATGAGATTTTTTACAGTCTTTCTTTTTTTACAGTCTCCAGACAGTTGCATTGTTACTTTGTTGCTTACAGAATACATCAAAGTTGTGTCTGTCAAACAAGAGCTGTGCTATAAACCATTATATGCATATATCGCCTTCCCATGGTGCATATCAGAAATAAAGTATTGTTCTCAGTCATTTCATTTAGTTCTGCTTGCGTTGTTTAGCAGAGGCCATTGTTTGATTGTTTCTGTCACATTGGTGTTTAATACAAAGCCTAATCCAGTACAAGAATCTGCTACGTTACTGCTTTTCTGCTTGTGTTCATCAGCAGAAGCGCACTGTGGTGATGTATTCTGATATTTGTGCTGGGGAAACCCAGAGACCTTGATTTAGATATTTCACGGTCACTGTATGCCTTTTATCACTGCATGTTTCCTGAAACTGATTGTGGGATGTGTCATGCATTTCCCTTTCTGCTATTGTTCATGGGCCTAATTAGTGGAGGGCTCTTTTGTTCTTCTGTGTGTTCGGCATGAGTGTAGAAACACAGATGCTTTGTGTTGAATGCGAGGCTGAGGGTTGTGTGAAGTTACTTGAATCCCAGTCTCAAAACACAGGGCTTGAAAGCTCGGTTCCAAAACATAGTGATCTGCCTTCCCTTAATTGTACTGAATGTGCACTTGTAGTGTCCTTTAAATCTTCATAGGCTATATATTTTTTGAAAACTGACGGTTAGCATTCTGCCTAAGAGGGCTGCTGCCTGTGTAGTCAGTAGACAGCAGGCAGCTCACTAGTGTTTGGAACAGAGCCAGCGTCTGTTAGCGTAAGTGTGAGGGTTAAATGAAACGTCTCCTGGATGACTGCTGCTCAGAGATGTCTTTATATGTGTGTATGTGAGAGTGGCACTATATCCTTCTCTCTCTGTCTCTCAGTGATGGGGAGATGATGACAGATGAGGTATTGATTTCAGTGTCTGGAAGGAAGATGTAGTAGGAAATATCTCTGGAGCTCATTCTGAAGAAAAGCTCCACTCAAGTAGTTTACAGAGGGAAAAGGAGCGACTGTTAGAGAAAATAAACGAACTATCGTTTGTGTCTAGAGTCAGCGTTGTCTCTGCTGAATGTAGTCTGGGTTATAAAGTGCACCCTGAGCTGATGGGTATGGATCCCGTTTCTGCCACCGAAGAAAAAAAAATATTCTAATTACACGATTCTGCCTTTTTTTTTCTTCTCAGAATTGCATGACATAAACTCTCAATTGTGAGTTAAAAAATCAGAACCTGTTATTATACTTGCAATTCTGAGAAATAAACTCATAATTCCGAGAAATAAATCAGAATTTTGAGATTTAAACTCACAATTTTAGTTTATATCTTTATATGAGTTTATATCTCACAATTCTGATTTATTTCTTATAGCAATTGTAACTTTATATCTCAAAATAATGAGAAAAAAGTCAGAATTGTGAATGTAACCAGTTGCAAGAAAAAGTCCGAGGTTTTATTTATTTATTTATTTTTAGTCATTGGTGGAAACATCTTCCCTAGATTTTATTTTAGTATTTATTTATTTATTTTTGATTTTGTCAGTGGTGGAACATGCTTCCATAAATGTATTTATTATTTATTTATGTTAAGTCAGTGGTGAAACATGCTTCCATAATGTATTTATTTATTGTAGTCATTGGTGGAAACCAGCTTCCACATATTTATTTATTTAGTTATTTTGTCGGGTGAACATACTTCCACATATTTTGTATTTATTTAGTCAGTGGTGAAACTGCTTCCACAGATTTTATTTATTATTTATTGTAGTCAGTGTGGAAACCTGCTTCCACATAATTTATTTATTTATTTATTTTATCAGTGGTGGAAACATCTTCCCATATTTAGTTATTTATTTATTTAGTAGTGGTGGAAACATGTCCTTCCCCATATTATTTATTATATTTATTTATTTTAGGTCGTGTGAAACATGCTTCCACAGATTTAGTTATTTATTTTATTTTCTTTATTTTAGGCAGTGATGGAAACATGCTTCCAGCATATTTTTATTTAGTTTATTTTAGTCATGGGGAAACATGCCGTCCCAGATTTAATTTATTTATTTTTTATTTATTATCAGTGGTGGAACATGCTTCCCACATATTTAATTATTTATGATTTATTTTAGTCCTTGTGAACTGCTTCCAAATATTTATTTATTATTTATTTATTATTTTATTCAGTGGTGGAACAGCTTCCACATATTTTTTATTTATTTATTTGTCATTGTGGAACCATGCTCCACAATGTATTTATTTATTTGTTTTAGTCAGTGGTGGAAACATGCTTCCACATATTTATTTATTTATTTATTTTAGATTCAGTTGTGGAACATGCTCCCAGATTTTATTTTTTATTTATTGTTAGTCATGGTGGAAACCATGCTTCCACATATTTATTTATTATTATTTAGTCATTGTGGAAACATTCTCCACATATTTTAGTTATTTATTTATTTATTTATTTATTTTAGTCAGTGGAAACATGCTTCATAATTTATTTATTTATTTATGATTTTAGTCATTGTAAACTGCTTCCTAGATTTATTTATTTATTTTCGTCGTGTGAACATGCTTCCACATATTTATTTTATTTATTTATTTATTTTAAGTCCTTGGAGGAACCATGCTTCCACATATTTTTTTATTTATTATTTAAGTCATGGTGGAAACATGCTTTCCAATATTTATTTATTTATTTATTTATTTATTTTAGTCAGTGGGTGGAACCGTGCTTTCCAAAAGTTATTTATTTATTTATTTATTTTAGTCAGTGGTGGAAACATGCTTCCACATATTTATTTATTTATTTATTTTATTTAGTCAGTGGTTGAAAGCATGCTTTTCCACATATTTATTATTTATTTATGTATTTTAGTCATTGGACATGGAACATGCTTCCACATCTTTATTTATGTATTTATTTACTTTATTTTATTTTAGTCCTGGTGAAAACATGCGTCCACATTTTATTTATTTATTTTTTTAGAGTCAGATGTGGAACGTGCTGCCACATATTTATTTATTTATTATATTTAGTTGATTTTATTTTCCGTCAGTGGTGGAAACATGCTTCCACATATTTATTTATTTATTATTTAGTCAGTGGTGGAAACAGCTTCACGATTATTTATTATTTATTTATTTTTTAGTTATTTTAGCAGGGGTGGAAAACATGCTTCCACATATTTTTTATTTTATTTATTTATTCAGTGGTGTACACCTGCTGCCCTAGATTATTTATTTTATTTCTTTATTTTAGATCAGTGAGGAACAGCAAGCTCTCCACAATATTTATTTATTTATTTTTAGTCCAGTGTGGAAACAGGCTTCCACATATTTATTTATTTATTTTAGTCAGTGGTGGAAACATGCTTCCACAGATTTATTTATTTATTTATTTTAGTCAGTGGTGGAAACATGCTTCCACATATTTATTTATTTATTTATTTTAAATCTGGTGGAAACGCCTTGCCATAGATTATTTTGTTATTTTAGTCAGTGGTAGGAAACTTCTTCCAATATTTATTTTTTCTTTTAGTCAGTGGTGAAACATGCTTCCAAGATTTATTTATTTATAGTTATTTATTTTAGTCAGTGGAGGAAACATGCTTCCACATATTTATTTATTTATTTAGTCAGTGGGAGGAAACATGCTCCACATATGTTTTATTTTTTTAGTCAGTGGTGGAAACATGCTTCCACAGATTTATTTATTTAATTATTTATTTTAGTCAGTGGTGGAAACATGCGTCCATAGATTTCATCTTTATTTATTTATTTTAGTCAGTGGTGGAAACATGCTTCCATAGATTTATTTATTTATTTATTTATTTATTTTAGTCAGTGGAGGAAACATGCTTCCACATATTTATTTATTTATTTTAGTCAGTGGTGGAAACATGCTTCCACATATTTATTTATTTATTTAGTCAGTGTTGGGAAACATGCTTCCACTAGTTTATTATTTATTTATTTATTTTAGTCTGGTGAAACATGCTTCAAGATTTATTTATTTATTTGTTTTAGTCAGTGGTGGAAACATGCTTCCATAAATGTATTTATTTATTTATTTATTTTAGTCAGTGGAGGAAACATGCTTCCACATATTTATTTATTTATTTTAGTCAGTGGTGGAAACATGCTTCCACAGATTTATTTATTTATTTATTTGTTTTAGTCAGTGGTGGAAACATGCTTCCACATATTTATTTATTTATTTTAGTCAGTGGAGGAAACATGCTTCCACATATTTATTTATTTATTTATTTTATTTCGTTTAGTCAGGGTGGAAACATGCTTCCACAGATTTAATTTTCTTTATTTAAGCATTGGGGAAACATGCTTCCACACATTTTTTATTTATTTTAAGTAGTGGTGGAACATGCTCCCGATTTATTTATTTATTTATTTGTTTTTAGGGAGGCAGTGGTTAAACATGCTTCACATATTTATTTTTATTTATATTATTTTAGTCATGGTGGAAACCTGCTTCCACCGATTATTTATTTATTTTAGTCGTTTGGAAACAGGCTTCCACATAGTTATTTCATTTATTTTAGTCAGTGGTGGAACCATTGCTTCCACCACAGTTTATTTATATTATTTATTCTTTGTTTTAGTCAGTGGTGGCACACTTCCACAGATTTAATTTATTTATTTTAGGTCAGTGTGTGGAAACATGCTCCACAAGATTTATTATTTATTTAATTTATTTATTTTAGTCAGTGGTGGAAACATGCTTCCACATATTTATTTATTTATTTTAGTCAGTGGTGGAAACATGCTTCCACATATTTATTTATTTATTTTAGTCAGTGGTGGAAACATGCTTCCACAATTTATTTATTTATTTATTTATTTGTTTTAGTCAGTGGTGGAAACATGCTTCCACATATTTATTTATTTATTTATTTTAGTCAGTGGTGGAAACATGCTTCCACAGATTTATTTATTTAATAATTTATTTTAGTCAGTGGTGGAAACATGCTTCCACATATTTATTTATTTATTTAGCAGTGTTGAAACTGCTTCCCAGATTATTATTTTATTATTTTGTTTAGTCAGTGTTGGAAACACTTCCACAATTTATTTATTTATTTATTTGTTTTAGTCAGTGGTGGAAACATGCTTCCACAGATTTATTTATTTATTTATTTATTTATTTCTTTATTTTAGTCAGTGGTGAAACATGCTTCCCACCTATTATTATTTATTGTATTTTAGTCAGTGGTGGACAACATGCTCCACAGATTTATATTTAATTGCTTTATTTTATTTATTTTAGTCATGGTGGAAACATTTCTTCCACATTTTATTTTATTTATTCTTTTAGGTCAGTGGTGGAACAGGCTTCCCAGATTTCTTTTATTTATTATATTATTTATTATTTATTTATTATTTATTTTAGTCATGGGGGAAACATGCTTCCACAAATTTATTTAATTATTTATTTTAGTCAGTGGTGGAAACATGCTTCCACATATTTATTTATTTATTTATTTAGTTTAGTCAGTGGAGGAACACTTCCACATAAAATTTTATTTATTTATTTTAGAGTCAGTGTTTGAAACATGCTTCCACAATATTTGTTATTTATTTTAGTCAGTGGTAAACATGCTTCCACAGATTTTATTTATTTTATTTATTTTATTTAATTTATTTTAGTCAGTGGTGGAAACATGCTTCCATAGATTTATTTATTTATTTATTTTAGTCAGTGGAGGAAACATGCTTCCACATATTTATTTATTTATTTATTTTTTATTTTAATCAGTGGGAAAAAAAGGGACAAAAAAAACATGCTTCCATATTTATTTTTATTTATTTTAGTCAGTGGTGGAACATTCCTTCCCCATATTATTTTATTTATTTTAGCAGTGTGAAACATGCGTCCCATAGATTTATTTTTTATTTTTTATTTTAGTCGTGGAGGAAAACATCTTCCCCATATTTATTTATATTTATTTAGTCATGTGGAGGCAACATGCTTCCACAATAATTTATTTAGTTATTTCGTCAGTGGTGAACATGTGCTCCACAGATTTAGTGATTTCTTATTTAGTTATTTTTTAGTCAGTGTTGTGGAAACTGGCTTCCATTAATTTAATTTATTTATTTATTTTAGTCATGGTGGAAACAATCTTCCCATAGATTTATTTATTTATTTATTTTATGTTAGTCAGGGAGGAACATCGTCCACATATTTTCTTTATTTATCTTAGCATGGGGAAACATGCTTCCACATATTTAATTTATTTATTTTAGTCAGTGTGGAAACATGCTTCATAGATTTAATTTATTTATTTATTTATTTCGAGTCATGGTGGAAACCATGGCTTCCTAGAAATTTATTTATTTATTTATTTTAGTCAGTGGTGGAAACATGCTTCCATAGATTTATTTATTTATTTATTTATTTATTCTTAGTCAGTGGAGGAAACATGCTCCACTATTTTATTTATTTATTTATTTTAGTCAGTGGTGGAAACATGCTTCCACAGATTTATTTATTTAATTATTTATTTTAGTCAGTGGTGGAAACATGCTTCCACATATTTATTTATTTATTTTAGTCAGTGGTGGAAACATGCTTCCACATATTTATTTATTTATTTATTATTTATTGAAGTCGTGGTGGAAACATTCTTCACAGAGTTCTTTATTTATTTTAGTCAGTGGTGGAAACATGCTTCCACATATTTATTTATTTATTTTAGTCCGTGGTGGAAACAGCTCCACGATTTAGTTTATTTATTTATTTTGTTTTAGAGTCAGTGGTGGAACAATGCTTCCACAGATTATTTATTTATTTATTTTAGTCAGTGGTGGAAACATGCTTCCACAGATTTATTTATTTATTTAGTCATGGTGAAACTGCTTCCACATATTTATATTTATTTATTTTAGTCAGTGGTGGAAACATGCTTCCACAGATTTATTTATTTATTTATTTGTTTTAGTCAGTGGTGGAAACATGCTTCCACAGATTTATTTATTTATTTATTTATTTTAGTCAGTGGTGGAAACATGCTTCCACATATTTATTTATTTATTTTAGTCAGTGGTGGAAACATGCTTCCACATATTTATTTATTTATTTAGTCTGGTGGAAACATGCTTCCACATATTTATTTATTTATTTTAGTCAGTGGTGGAAACATGCTTCCACAGATTTATTTATTTATTTTAGTCAGTGTTGGAAACATCATGCTCCACATATTTTATTGTATTGTTATTTTAGTCATGGTGGAAACAGCTTCCACAGAGTTTATTTATTTTTTATTTGTTTAGTCAGGTTGAACATGCTTTCCACAGAGTATTTATTTATTTATTTGTTTTAGTCAGTGGTGGAAACATGCTTCCACATATTTATTTATTTATTTTAGTCAGTGGTGGAAACATGCTTCCACATAGTTATTTATTTATTGTCGTCAGTGGTGCAACATTCTTCCACATATTTATTATTTATTTAGTCAGTGGTGGCAACATGCTTCCAAGATTTATTATTTTTATTTAGTCTGGTGAAACATGCTCCACATATTTATTTATTTATTTTTTAGTCAGTGTGGAAACTGCTTCCACAAGACTTTATTTATTTATTTATTTGTTTTAGTCAGTGGTGGAAACATGCTTCCACATATTTATTTATTTATTTATTTATTTATTTAGTCCAGTGTGAAACATGCTTCCAAATATTTATTTATTCTATTATTTATTTTAGTCAGTGTGGAAACATGCTTCCACCTATTATTTTTTATTTAGGTCATGTGGAAACATGCGTCCACGATTTATTTTATTTAATTATTTATTTAGATCAGTGGGTGGAAACAGCTTCCAAGATTTATTTATTTAAATTATTTATTTTAGTCAGTGGTGAAACAGCTTCCACAGAATTTATTTATGTAATTATTTTTTTTTAGTCAGTGTAGAAACATGCTTCCCAATTTATTTATTTGTTTTAGTCAGTGGTGGAAACATGCTTCCACAGATTTATTTATTTAATTATTTATTTTAGTCAGTGGAGGAAACCATGCTTCCCATATTTATTTATTTATATTTATTTATTTATTTTAGTCAGTGGTGGAAACATGCTTCCACAGATTTATTTATTTAATTATTTATTTTAGTCAGTGGTGGAAACATGCTTCCACATAGTTTATTTATTTATTTTAGTCATTGGTGGAAACCATGCTTCCCACAGATTTTTTATTTTCATTATATTTTAGTCGTGTAGGGCAACATGCTTCCACATATTTATTTAGTTATTTATTTATTTATTTTAGTCATGTGAAACATGCTTCCACAGATTTATTATTTATTTATTTATTGTTAGTCATTGTGGAAACATGCTTCCACATATTATTTATTTTTTTAGTCAGTGGTGGCAACATGCTTCCCAGATTTATTTATTATTATTTATTTTATCAGTGGGTGGAAACATGCTTCCACAGATTTTTTATTTAAGTATTTATTTTACGTGGGGGAAACATTCTTCCACGATTTATTTATTTAATTATTTTTTTTGTCTGGTGGAGAAACATGCTTCCACAGCTGTATTTATTTATTTATTTGTTTTAGTCAGTGGTGGAAACATGCTTCCACAGATTTATTTATTTAATAATTTATTTTAGTCAGTGGTGGAAACATGCTTCCATAGATTTATTTATTTAATAATTTATTTTAGTCAGTGGTGGAAACATGCTTCCATAGATGTACACAGCACATTTGACTTTGAGAAATGACTGAATAAAATATTATTTATCTCTATTCCACGGTTGAATTTCAGGGATTTGTGTCATCATTACTAACAAAATACAAATAATAAACATTTTTATGATTAGTGTGTTTTCTTTCTAAATACTGGGTGCAAAGCTTGTTATAAAAATGCCTCTCTAAGCATCAGCATTACACAGACGGATGTGTGATATTCCTCCAGGATTTATAACTGGGATAAAAACACAAACAGAAGACTGAACTGAATGTCAAAGATTTTTTTATCTACCCCCAGACTCCTGGAGCAGAGAGCAAAAGAAAACAAACACTACCACCCAGTGAGAGAGAGACAGAGAGTGAGAAAGAGGAGGGAAACAAATTAATTATCCATAATGCCTTTCCTGCTAAGGGATGACAAGGCGATACACTTTCATAAGACATACACATTCAGCACACTCAAACACACTGTTAAATCTCTAATAGGCTGACAAGTTCCTGACAGTGACAAGTGTGAAATTTGCTCTAGGAATAGTGTGAATTGTTTAATTAAGACCATTTAAAACTAACGAGATTTGGAAGAAAATGTGAGTTACACAGTGTAAAACTCACTTCCATGTTGCCAGTGAGAAGTTTCCAGGGTTTTGCTGCATGATTGTTTCTAGGTAGTTGTTTACTGGGTATATACTAGTGCCTAGATATAAAAACTGTTGTGTGTATGCTTTGGTGGATAAGTGTATATGTGTGTATTACTGTATGTGTTTTTAGATTTTATTTTGCACAGAAGTACGCATTATTTAAATAATATTCTTAATTGCAGACTGAATGTTGTAGCTTAGTACATTTACCCCCAAGTAAGCCTAGTCCTAGACTAAAATGTAAATCGCAGTAGTCCGTAGAAAGCACGAGAGAAAAGTTTGTCAGCGGAAGATGACTGTCACCAGTAATGCTTTTTTCTAAGGCATGTTTATAAAAATTACTTAAATGTCCTAATTGAACTATTGCCTAATCGTGGTTTAGGCTAAGCCCTGTCTGTGAAAGCGGGCCTTAAGATATTAACTTTCAATATCAGTTAAGAGAGATATAACTGATGGACATCGTTGGATTTGTATGGTAGTCAAACATCCAACATGAGGTGTATATCTTTAAAGCATGACAAAAGATTATTAAAACAATGATTTAAAACTCTAAACCTAGTTATCCCAGACGAGCTATAAGCACTAGGCCCAGACTAAAAGCATGTTCTGAGCGGGTTTTTAATGAAGGAAAATTAGCCATTGATGTATTTAAAAAATGTCAGTGCCATTGTTTTGTCATCTGATTAACACCCGTAATATAATATAAGGTCTTATAGATATATATATATAATAATAAATATTATTTTTTTTTGTTTTTGTTTTTTTTTAACGGGACGTGTACAAAAAAGTGTGAGCTGTTAAACATCCTAAAGTGAACTGGGCCTAATATAGCTCTAACCTCTAGCCCTGTATGTATGAAACGCAGGCCTACAATCAGGTGTTTTAATATAAAGCATTATACAAAGTGAAACTGGTAAGGTAGAATGGATATGTGAGCCGGCGAGCACAAACGCAGTTCTTAAGTCAGGGCTGGGGTATATTTGTAGCAATAGCCAAAAAATACATTGTATGGGTCAAAATTATTAATATTTACTTTATGCCAAAATCATTAGGATATTACATAAACATCATGTTCCATAGAGATATTTTGTACATTTCCTACCGTAAATATATAAAAATGTTATTTTTGATTAGTAATATGCATTGCTAAAAACTTAATTTGGACAACTTTAAAGGTGATTTCCTTAATATTTGCACCCTCAGATTCCAGATTTTCAAATAGTTGTATCTCGGCCAAATATTGTCATATCCTAAAAAAACACACATCAATTGAAAGCTTATTTATTCAACTTTCAGATGATGTATAAATCTCAATATCTAAAAAAAATGGACCCTTAGGGTCCAGGGTCACATATAGTGTTAAAAGCCTTTTATTTTTATTTCATTAATATTATATTATCTGCAAGTAGAGCATTTTTTAAGTATACTTTTAAGATTTGAAGTACACTTTCATTGCAATTAAGCGCATCTTGTCACATAAAGTACAGGACGTGCTGTTTTGTGTTTATGCTACTTTTAGAAGCAAGTTTATGGGAAACCAATACCACGATGATAGACTGCTGTTAAAATAATACTCTTGATATTTTTGTATGCAAATTGCATCAGACAGTTAGTGAATGTAATATGTGTAGTCTACGACAGACATTTATTGCTTTAAAATGTGAAGATTTGCCTAAAAGGAGGTTTAAGTTAAAGATTTGGTTAACATCCAAATTTTTTTCTAAACGTTTTCCCAGCATTATTGCCCAGAGTACGGCTAGGTTAGAAACACACACATATGCTCATTTCTCACAAGAGGAAACAGGCCACTGTGTGAAGATATATGTCAGCGTTTAACACATTTAACGCCAAATCAGCAACGTGCTAATTTCCCAGCAACTCCTCTTCATATGCTGTTGACCCCTTCCCCCTTTTCCCCAGTGGTTTTTCTTAAGCTGTCTTTACACGGCTCAATTATGACAGTTGAAACGGTGGTAGACACAATCTCTGTGTCCTCACTTACCCCTCTGTCTCTCTCTAAGTGTCTTGTGTGTTTTTTTAGGTCTTAGCTGAGGTGGAATGTCCTGGTTTTAAAGCTCTCTAAGGAAATCTGTCAGTGTTGTCATTAGATTGCTTCTTCTGGGTTTCTGCTGCTCACGTGCACTTCAGTCACTCCCAGCTTTCACAACATTCCTCTGTTTGAGCATCATTTACAATCTCACTTAAGCAAAGATGGCGGTTGGGGATATTACTCCCATCACTCCCATTACTCCCTCTGACTCACATCAACACGGCTCTCCTCTGTCGTTTTAAACAGATACAGCATATGAGACTTTGAAAAGGGTCTTTTAGGGGGTTAATGGACATTCTTTGTTTCTCTGTGTGTAGTATATATGAATGCATTTTTATTATTCTCAGCGGGTCAGATCACCCCACATTGCTTCAGTAGCTCAGGTTCATTACAATTTAAATGAGTTTATTACTGTGGAAAATGCAGCTTGACTGACCTGAACTCACTCACAGGACCTGATACATTTAATATGTCTCATCCATAATTTATGTATAGGGCCGACAACAGTGAGTGAATCTTACCTGCTTATGAATATACTGTATCTTGCACATACTCTGTGGGCCTTCACCAGGTTTCAATAAGTAACATGCTTATATATTACATGTCATCATTAAGATACAACTGTGGTAACCTTCAGCAATAATAATAATAATAATAAATATAACTGCAAGCAGCGAATACCGGGGTTCAAGCACTTTAAGGCCTTCATGGCTTCTATGCTGTCAGGGGTGTCCAGCAAAGTTGACAATGTTGGCTGACACCAGAACACATCCATGATGGAGAATAGGATGACACACACACACACCAAGTAATGAAAAGGCTTGGCAAACATACTTGCCCTTGAGCAAACGTACTTAAATTTATTTGGCCAATGGCGGCCATGTTTTTTGAGATACACCAATGTCCTCATTGACACTTGTGCCACTTCGGACAAAGACACTGCATACCAATTTTCAAGTTTTTCAGACCAATGGCAGAGCTCCGCAGTTTTTTAAAATTTGTTTTCTTTTTGCGTGAACCCCAACTGCTCCCCGGGCGCCGCAGCATAAATGGGTGCCCACTGCTCCGGGTGTGTGTGTGTTCACTGCTGTGTGTGTGCACCTAGGATGGGTTAAATGCAGAGCAAAATTCTGAGTATGGTTCACCATACTTGGCCACATGTCACGTCACTCATTATTGTTTCTCCTTTATGCTCCGCCTTTCTGAAACGCGTCGCTTTTTACAAATCTCATCGGTCTGTCTGACAAAGCGAGGTGTTCTCTGAGTTGGAACCAGTGCCTGACTCCAGAGCGTTGGTGACGTTGGCAGAATACCTCAAGCGTGAGCCGGGAAATGTTACACCCATACCATATTGATGCCGTGTCCGGCTGGGAGCGACCGAGACAAAAACCATTTTAAACAGGGTGTTTCAACACATGGCCTGTTGTTTCGGAACTGGCGCGTTCCCACGTAGAACGGTTCGGTTGGGGCCTAGTGTGAACACAGCAGCAAATTGCCCGGACCGCCACAAAAACAAGCGGGTCCGAGATAGCCTGAACGATGTGGTCTCGGCTCGTTGAAACGACACTCTGAGCGTGTTGCGGTGTTAGTGAGAAAGCAATCGATCGCCAAACGGACCAACGAAACCAGGCTATACACAAATGTATAATGGGTAATTAGTAAGTTCCGGGGAAAAGATAGCTGTTGTTTGCTAATACTCTCAAAGTGAACCTGTGAATGTCTGTGGGAGAAGCAAGTCTTGCCATCAAAAATTAAAGCGCACTTTTGTTTTATATGCCGTTATTGCTCTTCTTTTTAGTATGTGATTAAAATGTTTCCCACTCAATCCTGGAATCCTGCTCAAACTGATAATTATTATAACGACAGCTGACAAAAAACCCAAAAATAAGCCCGCAAGCTGTTATTGTTCATTCTGACGAGGACCGTTTGGAAAAGCTCAGGGAATCGGAAAATAAACCGTGGAACTTTGCCCAATGAGAGAACAGTTGACTCAGGCGTGATTGTATTAACAAAGTGTGGTCCGTTAGAAACTTTGCTGTGTGAAAGCGAACCGCACCAAGAATTAAAAGCAACATTGTAATAATTTTAATCCCTGTTTCGGAAAAAAAAAAGCAATCGATCTACAGGTGTGAAAACACCCTAAAACCCATTATAAACGAGGCATTCATTGCATCCAGTGGGGACAAAATTATGGATTATAATGACTTATACACTCTTTTTACGCGCTGCGTTGCATCGCACAGCGTAAACATAAAACCACGTCTGCATTTGTGATCGGAGAAATGACAAACAAGCAATACTCTACAATGCTCAAAACTCGCGTTTGCATCATCAGTGGCAAATCCTTTAAATGAACAAACGTAAGTACATTCTGTCCAGAATAATTCTACCAGGATCAGGAAAACAGTCCTCCATAAAATGAGCTGGACATATCTGAATATTTGGGTTGAACTGTTTGGAACAGTGTTGTAAATACAACTTAAAAACCACTGATTTCTAGTCGTGTCCTCTTTGGAAGACCAAACAAAGTAGTTTCGCTTCACAACAAAACACTTGGCGGGCTAGAGAATGGCACGGCCGGCGGTCTTGCGGCAACCACATATGACGACCCCAGGCTGGACTCCTCTTCATCAACGGTGAAAGCCGATCCGGCGATACACAGCACTAAGTTGATGTATTTCCTCAGCGCCCAGCACAGATCAGCTCAAGGCATGACGAAGCGGATGTCGTACGCTTTGGAAGACAAACAAAAGGATTTACACATGGCGGGCTTGAGTGAGCAGCGGCGGGTGGGCTTGAGAACGGCACGGCGGCGATCGACGAGAAGGCTTGCGGCAACCACATATGAGACCTGGGCTGGACTCCGCTTCGTCCCACGGTGAATGAAAGACGATCCGGCGATCCGCCGCGCAAGTTGAATCTGTCATCAGCGACCAGCCCGGCTCGATCTAGGCAGGACGAAGCAGAGACAGCTATCGTTCCTCTTTTTGGAAGACCAAAACAAAGGTAGTTTCACTGTCCACACGAAAAGAAACACACAGGCCCTTCACAAACATGGCAGCAAAACAATACTACACGCGAGGAAAGTAAAAGTTAAACCTTCTTCTTTGCGTTATGCAATCTTCCCCCCGTGAGGTAGATATGTGGGGGCGTGTAGAACGAGCCGTTTTAGGTAGGCGTGGTTGATTTTTAACTTTTATAAAGAATATCTCTGTGGTTTTGAGACTTTAGTCTTTGCAAATTTTAAGATCTTCTTTATGCACCAAGAGCTTGTAACACTTTAAAGAGAAAGGGAAAATTTAAATTGCATCATATGACCCCTTTAAGAGTGATTGCTAAACAAGTTTTCACCAAGATTTGGAACATTTTGAGTTTTCGATTAGGTTTTATAGGCTTTTGGGTATATTTGGGCACCCTCCTTTTAAAAATGACCCTGTTATAGCTAAACAATATTTATTTTTTGAATTATTGATCTAGAGAGTCCAGAGAATATTACTGCAGTGGTTTGATCGCGATTTGAGCCGAAAAACCTAGGACTAGTTCGCAAAAAAGTAGGTTTTTTAACATATTTGTGAATATTTAATGAACTATTTGATTGACAGCAATGGTTCTTGAGGCAAAGTTGTGCATTATGAGGAGATCTATCAAATGATATACATATTGTGTGGATGTGTGAAACACATTACAGAGATTACAGTTTTGGATTACAGCCATAAAACTTGTTAGCGCCAACTGGCTGATTTCTCTCAAAATTCTTACAGACATTTAGGGCCATAAGTCGAACATGCCCACCGAGTTTCGTTCAGATCGGCCTCCATTAACCTTGTCTAATAGGTGCTTAAATTTCTTTGGCCATGTTTTTTGAGATATGCAAATGTCCTCATTGACACTTGTGCCACTTTGGACAAAGACACTGCATACCAATTTTTAAGTTGTTCAGACCAATGGCAGAGCTCCACAGTTTTTAAAAAAAATTTTTTAATTTAACCAGAGATTGAGCTCATGAACAGTGTAGCGTGTTTGGTGAAGATATCTCATTCCGTTCAAGAGTTATACTACAATTAGCTATTGGCCAAAGTTAGCATGGAACGTTTTTCAGAATGTTTGACAATCAACATGCCATGGGAAGTCAACAACTTAACAGTTTCTTATATTAATATAGTTTATTTCTTACTCCTTTACAGTTCATCAGGCTCTTAATGATTTAATCTATGCCATCTTTTGGAATATCTGAAGCATGTACCATAGTTCTTAACTGTCACATTTGTTACAGCCTATTAATCATTACCAGGCCAATAACGACTTTTTTTTTTTTCTTTTTTTAAATAACGCAATATAGCGATGTTAGGAAGAAGACACGAAGCGCACGTGACTGTACACAATTAGAAACCGAAATAGCTGCAAAGGCATGCCACAGTTGAATTTAAATCCTTATAGGGCAAATCTATTCCTTAACGCACTGCGTGTTAGTAATCGTAATTATGAGCAAAATAAGTAAACCTGTAAAGAAAGAAGAAAACACGTAGGGCCACCGCTTGTATGGTTATACTCTGAACGTGAGATTTCTCGATTCGTATTTTTTAACTGAGTGTTTTAGCCTGTATTTCACATTTACACTCATTGCGCTGTGTTATTTGAGCTAAGTGAAACGCCTGGAAAGAAGCTAATCCGGAAATGTCTGGCCGAACGTTAACAGGTGCATTGTGCATTTTGCGTTTTTATCCATACCAGAACATGACTAATAGTGATTTTCTGTAGGGATACATGGTGTTGTAATATAACTAGACTTCCTATTGTCAAGTTTGTTTGAAGCTTTTATTAGCACTGTAGATTAAATGTATACAGTTGGCCTCAAGTCTATAGTGATACCATTCATAATATGTAGTTTAATAGGGAGAGAAAAAGCTTTTCTTAGCTTGGAGTAGAGAGACCACGATCCAGTAATTCTCATGTGCGTCTCATTTGGTATCTTAGTGTCGCTACTTAGCACTTATTGTAAACAGCAAGCTTCTTTACTATGACCCGTAGTAGATCACTGTATACATGGTATCGCTTTATTTGAAAAGTCATGATGAGTGAAGAAGACTCTCTGTTCTTGGGCCGTTTGTCGATGACGATAGTACAACTAGGTGGTTAGCGATAGTGAAGATGTTGTAATGGGGGTCTAATTATGATGCGTAGCTTTTTGGTACTCCAATCAACAGCCAAGAAAATGAGGCTTTCACATCCTGGCATGTTGGAGGGTCTATGTGAAAACAACGACTGCAGAACATTGTAAGTTATGGTTCAGATGTGGGTACTGAGTGTTTGTCTGTAATGTCTCTCATGCTGTACTAATGAGAAAGCTGTGTCTCATGACCCTGAGATGTAGGAGTTTGAGCTGCAGATCACTCTGGCTGGACCGCTGTAATGTAGCCGCAGTATTTGCCGGTGAGGGTCGACTGCGGTCTCATTGTGACCAGGCTGTAATTAACACAAGGCTGAAAGACAATGAGGGAAAGCAGACAGAAAAACACCTCCACTCTTCACAGATAATTACAAAGCAGACAACAAACCAGCAGAATGTTGACTTTGAACATTGTTTGTGATCTTACCCCACAATACAATGAATGTGCAACTGATGGTCTTCGGAGAGACTCAGAGACAGACAGATGTTTCCCATGAGCCGACAGACAGACCTTTGCCCTTTGTCTTTTAGCTTGCAACGGCACGAGGGCTGCAACATGATTTCTAATTTCAAGATATCAGTGGAAAGCACAGTAAATGATTGTCATAAAGTCCATCTGTTTATCATCAACATTATTCATTGGCAACAATAATTGTTTTTTTAGTTTTGGAAGGGGATTTAAGGGATCTTCTGCTGAAGGAATAAAATATTACATAGACTTGAGTGCACTTTTGATATAAATATTAAAAGATAAGATCAACTATATCCAGTATTTGTGTTTGAGTGTGTTAGGAGCATTAGGAGTTTTGTGCATTAGGAGGCCATACCCTAAGAGAAAATATAAAAAATATAGAGTATGAATAAATCAATTTGATCACACTTTATTTTAAGGTCCAATTCTCGCTATTAACAAACCATTAATTACAACTTTTGCCTCAATGAACTCCTAATTTGCTGCTTATTAATAGTTAGTAAGGTAGTTGTTAAGTTTAGGATTTGGGTAGGATTAGGAATATAGAATATGGTCATGCAAAATATGTGCTTTATGAGTACTAATAAACAACCAATATGTTAATAATAGGCATGCTAATAAGCAACTAGTTAATAGTAAGAATTGTTCCCTATACTAAAGTGTTAACATTATTTTTTAACATTTTTCTTAACGTAATAGTCTGACAATCACAAGCAACCCTGACCTTCTGACCTTTTATTTAGAATTTAGAATAGCATTATTTCCTTCATTCTTTCTTTGGCCCTTCATATTAAGTGGTCTTAACTACTATGTAATTACGTCAAAAATAAATACAATGTACTTATTGTGTTCATATTGTATTGCAAAACACTTCTGCTGCTAATGAGGTGGGATACGGGTAAGGTTAGGGACAGGTTTGGTGGTAAGGGTAGGATGGGTCAACAGTGTAGGTATACATGTAATTACAGAAACTAATTACAGATGTAATTAAATGCAGTGTTTTTAAAAAAGTACAATGTAAAAACATGTATGTACACAATCAGTGCATTGCACCAAATGATTAATTTAAATGTAAGTGCATAGTAGTTAAAAGGGATTAGTCGACCCAAAAAATCACCCTCATGTGGTTCCAACCTGTAAGGCCTTGCTCATTTCAGACACCAATTAAGATATTTTTGGATATTCTGAGAGCTGCTCTGAACCTCCCATAGACAAGCAAGGGTATTTACAGATCAGGTTCCAGAAAGTAGCAAGGAACATCGTAAATATATCCATGTGGCTCAGGAGTATTCAACCGGAATTTGTACAAAGCTGACGAAATACTTTTTGTACGCAAAGAAAACAAAAATAACAACTTTATTCAACAATTCATCTCCTCCGCGTCACCCTAGCGCCATTTTGGAGAATATCCACTGAACGCAAACAGCGTATGCTGTTCTGTGTCGGCTACGCCACGTGGATACATTTTCTGAAAATTATGTTACTGAACTCGTACAATATGTTATGTAATTAAAATGAACCACTTACGTATTGCTGATTGTAAACTAATACATTTAAACTCTATATAAAATATCTAGCTACATACGTATGGCTTTTCTAATATAGTAAACTTGCTTGGTAGCACACCTGGTACAGCACTTGCAATGCAGTTCTTTCATGTACGCGTCCAATGAAATCATGATAAAAGAGCGAAAATACTTGAAGAAGCAAGCTAAAACGACATGGTTGTTTCAGCAAATGCATTTTTACCTCACATTTGCTTTTCCTGACAGTATGGGTTTGGTTTATCACGCTTTTAGTGCCACTCACTGAATATTTCGTTTTGAAACTGTCACAAAATGTGCAAGAAGCAATGTAATAACATTTAGTCGCCCCAGGCATGTTATTCTAAAGAGCTGGTGCCGAGTCCTTCTTGTGGTGGTGCTGTGGAAGCTGGAGAGTTTAAATGTTAAATGCATGTCCAGGTCTTGTTTAGGGAATAGGCTAGTATTTTTCTTTCTCTGTTCTTTGTTGGCATCTCTCTTGAGAGCAGGTCACCCTGTGAGATGCGAAACATGTCTCAAATCTCAGTATGAACACCTTGCGAGTGCTTTGGAGGATATTCTTAACAGATGTTTCTCAATAAATCCATCTTACAGCCATCCAGTAGCAGACCTCTCTTTGAGACCCACCTGTGCGACGCAGAACTGGCAGGGAACCATACAATCAATTGCTAGAAACGCAGCAGCTCAGCAATGAGTTGGCACCAGGCTTTCGATATGTATGTGTGATGCCTCAGTATATGTGAAACAGCCCAGGATTCCCTCTGATCATTTTTAGAGCTCCATGTCTGTGTTAAATAAAGCAACACCTGCTGTCTTGTTGCAGTCATTTAACTCCCACGTTTGTCTCTGGGGATGGATAGGGCTGCTGGAGAGATCAAGCGAGTCTCTTCTGTCGTGGGGAAGCTGCGAACAAGCGTTTAACCACCTGGCCACTCTCAGTAATTACTATAACAGTTTCAGTGCTTCAGCTGGGATCAATCCAGGATGTTGCATTTGATGTTTTCATATGTTGTTTACAACCATTACAGAACTCTGATTCAAATGTAGCGAATTATGTTTACATTTACTATATTGTAGGGTTTGATAGTCAGTTAAATGTATCATTCACCCAAAGAGAATTCTTTCATCCTATACATTTTGTGCCAAACCCGATTTACACACACACACACAAAATATTTAGCTTACATAGAAGGTTTGTGTATTTGAATTACATATACAATGGACATTCATTTTAATTACACAGTTTTAACATAAACTAATGAACTTCATGTGATGCATATTTGTTAGTCATACATAAATAAAACAGGTCAGATTTCTGCACTCAAAAAAAAAAATCATGGCATAGTTTATTATTAACAATTTGCATCTTTTTTCATTTAAATAATCATGTTTTTCAAAATGCATTTGCTTACATTTTGTTTGCATATTACATACTGCATATTACAATCCACTTACATTCCATGCTTACATATGTGTCCATGTTGCCATTTGTAAATATTGTAAAAATAAAGTTTGATGTTTTTTTATTGTGAAGTAATTGAATAGTTTAGTGGCATTTTGAGAAGCAGCATTGAAGACATCAAAATAAAAACAGATTTGTGTACATATTTTGCCTTTAATAATAAGTGACATCTGTGCTTCGGCACTCTTGAAAACCACCAGATGCTACATTTATATTCATAAGACGGTTTTTTGTCACTGATGTCAAATGGAATTGGTTGAGAATTTGCATTTTGGAATACATGATTCCCAAAGCTGGATTTTCCAAACTAGGGTCTGCTGCTTGCTGAAATGATTCAAATGTAAAATTAAAATTAATGAATAAATAAAAACAAAATGAAACATCAAAGAACCATGGACATGCAGATATGTTGTAAAATTATAGAAATATCAAGGAAAGGTCAAAGGTGTAAGGCTGACAAATATGTAAGCATGGAAACCCTGCTTAATGTTTACAATAACCTTTGCACAAGCAACAGCGTTATCATTTGTAATAATTCATAAGTGCTAACAATAATATAAGCTTCACATTTCGGCTTTTAAACCCCCGAGAAACCCTTGTCTTACAGATTTGAGGGACTAGTCAATGAGGGACTAAATAATTTCTTTAAAAGGTTATCCATACTTAATGTACTCATGTAGCTATAGTAATAGAATGATACCTTTCAAGCATTTAGGCTCTAACATTATGCTGGGCACGCACACGCTCTTACATCAGTGGCCACTATATGATCTCAGAGTCAGGCTGCTCTCAGATCAGTGCCTGCTGTCTGGCAGCCGCTCGGCCGACAGATGGGCGGCAGACTGAGTTTCACAGAGAACACGTGTGTGCTGGAGGGAGAGTGTCACGACGGAGCCAGATCCTGATCTCAGAGCAGGACTGTCACAACAGGGTTTGATTTTCAGTAATGGAGCAGAGGACTGTGATTATGCAAACCAGTGCCTGACAATGATTTGACACACACACACACACAAACAACAGCTCGAAGCCATGTTGTTCAGTGCTGATTGATTTCGAGTCAACTTTATTTTATTCAAGCACAACAGTGTGTCTTGCAGTATTTTGGATAATAGTGTTACGTCAAGTGTTCCATTACAAAATCGCTTAGTTATGATCACCAAATGAGCTAAGGATGAATGGACCACTGACTGCATTGCTTGCCGAATTGCAACATTCGGTCGGGTGCGACTAAAATGTGTTGTGGATGCTATGTGGGTACTGATGCTCTGAATGGTTTTTACCACTGTGTGCCATTAAAATATCACTCATAAATTCGGTCACACTTTATTTTAAGGTCCAATTCTAACTTTTGCCTCACTAAACTCCTCATTTGCTGCTTATTAATAGTTAGTAAGTTAGATGTTAAGATTAGGATTAGGGAAGTAGAATATGGTAATGCAGAATATGTGCTATTTAAGCACTACTAAACTGCCAATATGTTAATAATAGGCATGCTTATCAGCTTAATAGTGAGAATTGGTCCCTATACTAAAGTGTTAGCACAATTTATTGTCTGGCAATGGAGATGCCATACACTGACCTTAGAATCACGTTCCCTGGTAAAAGTTCAGCAATCATATTTTATATGTTTTCACTCTAATCAATCAAATGGGAAAAGTCTGAAATTTCTGGTGATTCAGTGTGATTCACTCACACATTGTATAATTTGCTGCAAGGTTGATTACATAGGAAACTAATAGTATACCTCTTGTCAATAATCTGCCAGTTTGAGATATTATTCATATCTAGAATAAACATTGCAGGATCAAGTTCAGAATTTAATGTCACTGCAGTTTTAATAAACACATACCAAATAATGCAAATGGTTGACTTAACAGCACATTATTTGCAATTCAATGAAAATGTATTCCATTGTCTTTGAAATATGGTTAAAGTGCACTGCCGATTGTATTGGCAAGTGTTTATTGTAAACTAAAATATCTTTACTTTTGTAACACTTTATTTTACAGTGTCCTTGTTACACGTTACATGCACTTACTATAAGCACTTATAACAATACATTATGCATAATTACATGCAAGTAATTCTGAACCAAACCCTAATCCTAACCCTAAGCATAGTAACCCTTCATTTCTTTTGATAAATTTGTATTGATGAACGTGCAGTTTAGTGTATTTAAAATATATTAACTTTATATGTAATATTGAATAGCACACTACAGTTCAAATTCTAACCAAGTAATACATCAAAATAAGAGTACTTCTTTAAAGCACAACAAAAGAAGCATTAAAATTATCTGCAAACATACTTTTAAGATTTGACGTACACTACAAGTGCACATTTTATACAGTTAAGCACACTTCTTTTTCACATGGGTGTCTTGTGAATTCTGTTACTTTTTATGCATTTGGCAAATGGTTTTATTCAAAGCGACTTGCATTGCACTCATGGAATACATTTGATCAGTTCATGCATTATCTGGTTTGCAAACCCATCGATTTTGGCATTAGCGCCATGCTCTTTTAAGCTATATGACCACTACTTTGTTAAATGTTGTTGTGAAGTAGGCTTGTCTGACTTGTTCAGTTAAGAATGGTTTGTAAGCTCTCTAACAGTGGATGGCAGGTGTCTTCTGTTAGGGATGAAGCCTTACAGTCTGGATCCAAGGTGGTGACCTGCTGTCTGTGTTTCCTGTACACTTCCCCCTATTCATATTAGGCATCTGAAGTCTGTGAAGATTCTCAGTCAGTTAACTCCAACATCTCAAACTAAATTGGAAAGACATGTTACAGAGTGCAAATTCTACAAGAGAGTGATCTGAATGACTAAGCATTTTCATCAAAAGCGATTTTCCGGAAAGACTCAACTCATAGCATAAATTATTCAGGCGTTTGACCTTCTGGACTGGCATTTTCTGACACAACAGACTTTGACAACCCTCCTCCTCATCTTAATGTGGAAGACAGCTGTTGTATCCATGGAGATATCCAGTATTCCATGAAGTGGGAGGAATTGAAAGATGATTGACAGCTTCTGCCCTGTTACCAGATGATTGACACCGATGGCGAGGGGCGCAGTGGGTAAAATGGATTTTGTGAGGTGTGTGTGACATTTTTGATTTACACACACACACACTGGCTCAATTTAACCTTGCCCCATTTCCCATCTGAGAGTTATCCTCTAGGGCAGTGAAGTAAAGTGTCAGTGTGGGTAAATACATGCTCTCTCTCCTTTAGAAAATGTTCTGCATGTGTCCTCTCCCTCTGCGTTTGGTCAAGGCCCATTAACTCCAAACAGCAAAGAGGCTTCAATATGACATCGCCTGAATAACAATAGCATTTTGGCTCATGCCTCAATGTCAGCTATATTTAGAGAGCCGCCTTCAACCTCTCACAGGCGTCCGTTCTCAGCTTTTTTTTGTAAGGTGTTTATAAATGGACAGTTCCAGCTGTAAAATCTGAATGGATGAACTATGCTGTGGCATAGCCATTAAAAGCACAGCATAAAAGCCTACAGTTAAATTAATTTATTGTATTACTTGATGGAAGAATACAAAAAAACGCAGCAATACTTGCATGTACCAGTGTAATAAAAACATGCCATGGTCATGTTTATTTTGAAACTGCCGTGGAACATGCAATAAGGTTCATAATATCTGTGTTGCAGAAATGTCGCCAAACAGCACATTTTTAATGAGCCTGGATTGACATTACTAGGTGTGGTTATTTGGTAGTTACCTAGATATGGCTCTTTCAATGTAAATTTATGAGATTTGTAATCATTTTCAAGGGGAAATTTGCAAATCTGAATGCTTGAAAAAGTAGTCGAGCATCTCTCCTCAAGAGGCCGCATATAGGGGCAGTTACACACCAAAGTTCAATACTTTGGATTAGAGTTGTTATCATATTGATTTGACCATATTTAAAGGGGTCATCAGATGCAAAATTCACTTTTACATGTTGTTTGAACATAACTGTGTGTACACAACCACCCTATAATGATAAAAATCCACCCAGTTCTTTATTTTTTTTAATTCCCAAAAATCATGAGCACTGTCTCAGATCAAGCCGTTCACAGGTTCTTAGCAGTGTGATGTCACAAAGACCCAGGCCCTCCCACGATTGTTGATTGACACTGGCTTTTATCACAGACCCACCCTGAATGAGCTGTAAACAGTCTGCAATTGTTTCTACATTTCTAAAGTTTACTGTCTAGAGCAGGGGTTTTCAACCTTTTAGGACATGCGCCCCCCCAAGTTTGTTGAATTTCACTCGCGCCCCCCCCAGGTATTACTGTATTCACACAAAATTACTATTAACATAAACACAAATATCCATTAATGCTATTAAAGCAGCGAACGATTTTTCTTTTGCTCTTTTTGATTAACATTATGTACATAAGAAATGCACAGATCCGTTATACTGATGTACATTTTATATTTTCTTTACTGTTTACGTTCACTTAAAAGAACCGACTGTGCTTACAAGGATACTTGTCAAGACAGCCATTGGTATTCACCTGCTGTCTGAGAAGGCTATCTGTTTGTGCACTTCAGGTGTGTTAGCGGTGCGCATAGAAACGCTCTATCAGAGTGCGTGAGTACCGCATTGAGATGTCTCGGGCTTAAATGGCTTAAAATTACTTTAATGTTTAAACTGACAAAACTTAAAACACGTGAGAATGAAAAACTTTCTTGAGGAAGCAGCACTGGCCTGATCGTTAAGATAGTTTTGGGGGGCTAAGGTGACAGATAGGGGGGCTGAAACCCACCTAAAAAGTGTTTAGAACCGCCCCTGGTAATAATTATACTGAAACATAAATATATAACCAGTTTACCTGATTCAATGTGATGGCTGAGCCTGTTTCTGAGATAACAACATACCAATCCGTGGTTGGATTTCCGACTCGGCTAATCGTAAATCATCTTACACTGTCAATAAGCGTGACTGATACTCGATCCAACTCTGCTCTAACTGTCGACTAGCAGTGGGAGTCAGATTGCCCCCTAGTGGATGGCTAAATATTTGCTAACTCATATTCATAAATCCTCAAGGGAACATCTCTGAATTAACTGATTCTGGCGCCCCCCATTAGCATTTAAAGGGACATGCACAAAAAACGGGTCTCTGTGAACAGAGCTGTTTTTGACAAGGTAAAAAGGGTGTTGTTTTACACTACCAATTTTAACCAAAGTCTGTTATAGACTTTTCATGAAGACCCTAAAGAATCATATTAACTTGTGGAAAATGGGCATCCGATGACCTCTTTAAGAGGTTTTTAGACCTAGCAATACCCAACAATCATGGTAAAATCAGTGTAATGCATGGCCTCTCATGGCTTATTGTTTCAGGAGTCTGTTTTGTGTCAGAGGTGTTGTGTTGTTGGCTGTACAGTGTTACTGCCAAATGACAAATTACTTCCTCTCTACTCTTGAGGGTTCTCACCCTTAGTCAGGACTGTTGCCGTACGTCACACGTTTCGTTATGCCTATGGTCTAATGTCCTGAGAGGGGCGGTGAATCTGATTAGTGTCCAATTAGTTTTCCTGAAGACATTGAAATTTTGCACATGTGTAATTCCAGTTGTCAGCTTTTCCCATTTCTCCAATGGGCATCGGCTCTTATTACCATGGCAACAAAAGCGCTGGAATTTGTGATAGTGGCCTTGTAAGCTACTTGGCGGATTTCCAGAACGCATTCCTTTCATCTCGGTGGCTTCCAGGGAAATCACCTGCATATTGCATGTGTATAAATTAATGGCGGCTCAGCGCTCGATGTTTTTAGATGAGTGAAATTATATTGTTGTTTTCATTCCTTTTTCAGTATTAAATTTTTTATTTTTTTATAAACAAAATATTTTAAGCAGTGCTTTTCTAATCAGGGAGGATTCACTAAAAATCACTTGCATTGATTTAGTTCCCTATAGTAACTGCAACAGTGACTGCCACATTTTTTTTCAGCTGCCTCATTCTCAAAGTATTTATCCCATGTTCCTAATTTGTTTGCCGCTAGCTCCCAGTTGGTGTATCTTTATCTTTAGGATGTTGTTTATACAGTTCTGCAAAAAAAGAAAAAGAAAAGATTGATGGCTTCAACAAAGGCATGTATTGATTAATAGTAGGTCTCACAGTAGGTCTGTCTTAAAAGGCTGCAATGAAATCATTACAAATCAATTACTCTATGGAGAAATTGAATGGGATTTTTAATTCTGGAACCCGGCTGTTGGGTTTTGTCTTCTAAATGAATTATGCAAATCAGTTGATGAAGAAAAGAAAAGAAACATGCAATTCATCTTCAAATGCTGAGTTTTTGGAAGGTGAGCTGAGCTGATTCTTGTCTTGTTTCACCTCTCTTGCAGGCCAGAAAGTTTCAGATTGTGTGGAATACAGCAGATTACACAATCCGGCATACTTTACTGGCACTTTACAGCATCACCAAACTGCTATCATCCAGGCACCTGAATCACAATAGCTATAGTTTTGGAACATAGCTAGAGTCTAATAAAAGTAAGTGTGGTTCCTGTGTTGATCAAAAAATGAAATATACTGAGATACTAGGTACACTCTTAAAAATAAAGGTGCTTCAAAGGTTCTTCAAGCGATGCCATAGAAGACCCATTTTTGGTTCCACAAAGAACCATTCAGTCAAAGGTTCTTTAAAGAACCATCTCTTTCTTAGCTTTTTATAATCTGAAGAACATTCTTTCACCACAAAGAAACTTTTGTGAAACAGAAAGGTTCTTCAGATGTTAAAGGTTCTTTATGGAACCATTTAGACAAAAAGGTTCTTCTATGACATTGTGAAGCACCTTTATTTTTAAGAGTGTAGAGCAGCCTTACTGTACTTTATCTTGAATATTAACAAATTCTCTAAAATAGTGATAGACGAGAAGAAAATAATTAAACTGATATTTATCTAGAATAAATGCGCTGTCATTTATCTCAGTTAACATCAGTCAGCATTTCTTAATGAATATTTGCCATCTGGGAAACAGATAGTAGTGCAGTACTTGTAGATTGAATAGTTGAAGTCTGTGTGTGTGAGTGAGAGCATGTTAAGCCTCAGAAATAGGGTAGCAATAATGAGTGGTGACAGTGACTCTGCGGATAACGAGCATTCCCCCTGAGGCTGATTCCCGCTTGGGATATCAGGTTCTCGCAGGTAGCTTCGCATCCGCTCCTCACCAGCAGGAAAAACTAACGAGGAGCGATCCAGCATTAGCATAGCATTCCATCTACTGTTGACAGTGCTGTTGATGTAGCTACTGCATTCACATGGGAATCCCAATTTATTCCGAGTGCTACTGAGACCGGCAGAACAGACTGAAGCTGTTCTCTGGATGTTCCCTGAAATTGTTCCTGGAATATTTGATTTTCTGTTGTGTAGTAGCTCTATGTCTGGGTAGATTTCAGCACTGGATCTTACTAACAATGAAGATGACAAGGTTTGTTGGACATTTACCATGGTACTGTTTGAAATACCATGGAGTATCATGCACTGCAAATAGCAAGGTACATCAAAATAGTATTCAGTCAGTACCATGGTATTTATCAAAGTAATGTGGTGTGTTGTCACCTGACACCATCACTGTAATATGTGACCCTGGACCACAAAACCAGTCATAAGGATTTTTTAAATTGAGATTTATACATCATCTGAAAGCTGAATAAGCTTTCCATTGATATATGGATTGTTAGGATAGGACAATATTTGGCCAAGAAACAACTATTTGAAAATCTGGAATCTGAGGATGCAAAAAAAATCTAAATATTGAGAAAATCGCCTTTAAAGTTGTCCAAATTAAGTCTTTAGCATTGCATATTAATAAACAAAAATTAGGTTTTAATATATATTCAGTAGGAAATTTACAAAATATCTTCATGGAACATGATCTTTACTTAATATCCTAAAATAATCGATAATTTTGGCCCATACAATGTATTGTTGGCTTTTACTACATTGTGCTACTTATGACTGGTTTGGTGCTCCAGGGTCACATATGGTACCTCTACTGTATTTTTGTAAGGAGCTTGTAGCAGGCAATATGTGAATGGATTTTTGCATGAAGCCATCATACCCATCTGAAGATCTGAAGGGAATATCAGATGTCTTGTTTGGGGTTTTTGGTGCAACAGCTGCAGTGAACTAATTTATTTTTCCTGTGTTTCCTCTTGAGCGAGAAAGATTCCCTAAAACACAGGAGAATACACATGTCTGGCTAGTTCATTGACTCTGCTACTTAGTGTGTTTACACCTGGTAGTAACATCTATCCCAGGTGGTCCGATCACAAATGGTCAGCAGAGACAGCTTGCAGTTTACACCTGGTATTAACACACATCTCAAACGCCTATCCGTTGACCACTAGTGATTCAATTTTCTAGGGTCTTTGTGTTGATGTCAGACATTCTGAAGGTCTCTTGTGTTTTGTAGCTGCATATGCATGCCCTTGGGAAAAAGAGCTGCACTTAATTGTTCTGACTGTGCACTGAATGTGCAGTGTACTTCAAACAGTACACTTTAACCATATTTAAAAGATAATATAAGAAATTATGAAATTACATATAGATTTGTGTTTGTGTGTACTTAAGCCTCACTAAAGTGGGTGAAAAAAGCACTCTAAAGTTCAACTAACTGCATTAAATATACATTTCAACTATCTCAAGTGGCCAAAATCATTGCATTCAGTTTGCACTTAAGTATATTATTTCCATAATAATTGCTATTTTTGAAAGCATGCTAAAGTGTATTTCTTTTTTCACAAGGACGGCCAAGATGTCAAAATATTACTCAGTGCAGCTCTACTAAGATTTATTCAAACTTCTATCAAAATTGAATGCGCTGCAGATCACATATTTTGTAAACAGAGTTTTTTTTTTTGCTACATTTGTGTTTACAAATTTGTAAAGAAATAAAGCAAAACAAGCTCTATCCATACATCTCCTTTTAAGACTACCTCAGCAATCCGTAACTGATGGCTAACTGTATTTTGCATGGTTTTCATGAAGAAAGGAAACACGGCTGTAGAGGAAACATAAAGAGATCCAGCTGGAGATGTTGTGATGAAACCAATCAGAGAATTGACTGATTATTAATGAAAAGCATATGGATTTCTCTCTCATTTGTATAATAGCTTGCAGGCTCGCGGGTATCCCTTTGTTTTGAAGTTCACATACAATATGTGGTTTTGTCATTTATAAATCGTCTCCTGTCGGTCTAAACGGTGTCTCTCACGGCCATAAAAGCTTTTTCGCTGCAAATCAAGAGGAAATAAAATCATATCAAAGCCAGTGTGCCACTGTACATATTTTTCCTCATTAATTAATAATTAACTGCGGTTTAAGTGCTGGAAGGAGAGTGGTGTGTGTGTGTGTGTATTCATTTGTGGGAATCAGTCTGTTTGGGGAAATAATGCGATCAAAGTGTGTCTTTGTCAAAGACTTTGTTTGGATGTCTGTTCAGGTCAGGAGTACTGTGATCTGCATTACGATAAGTGCATTTACACACAAACACACACCTATTAATGCTGTTAGGTGATATCCACCACTAGCTTTGTTTAACTGAAATTTAATGTGCTCGTAATAATGAACTCAATATGGTGTGTGCATAAATTATTCAATTGTATTAAATTGTCATTTGAGAGCTCATTAGTATTCCAATATGGTTGCATTAATATTCAAAGGTTTCCGTGTATATACTGTACATGTTTTATGCTTGGCTAGATATTGATATGTACATTATCAACTTATGTACAGCTTTTAAAGTTTAACCTGAGTACAACCCTATACCAATTCCAGAACAAGACGTCCATTTCTCAGTCAATAATGGAGAAGCTTTGTGTGAGACATTAAATCTGGGGCATCAGTTGTGAACACATTTCACACCCTTGTGAAAAAGAAGTACACTTTAGTTACAGTATATCTTTAACTACTGTTAAAATTATGATTGTGTACTTTACATGTGCTTTAGGATGTAAGTTAAAAACAGTTAAGCAATGTGAATGGTTCGGCCGGCCGATGGAAAAGCAGCTACAAGTGTAAATTCAATTCAGTTGAGCACACTTCTTTTTCACAAAGGTAAACAATTTGATATATATTTTTTTTTATGTATCAGTGTCTTTTAAAATGAAAGAATGGTGGCAAGACCTGCACTATACAGTGCTTGAATATCTGCACATATTTAATCATAAGTAAATTATGTAGTGATATTCAATGATTATATTTGAGTGTCTGTTTGTGTTTATTTGTTTTATAGATGCACGCTCTGTTGTAATCTGAGTCACCAATTGATAATCAATTTCCCTTTATCTGCTTTCATGTCATAGACCTCGGTCAGAGAGACTTCACACACACAGACACAGACACACACACACACACACAGGTTTACATTTGTGAAAAGTGGGGACATCCCATAGGCGTAATGGTTTTTATACTGTACAGACCGTATATTCTATTGCCCTACACCAACCCTACCCTAAACCTACCCCTTACAGGAGACTTTCTGCATTTTTCAGATTTTCAATACACTCCATTCTGTGTGATTTATAAGCGTTTTGAAAAGTGGGGACATGGGGTAATGTCCTGAAAACACACACACACACACACACACAGTCTCTTGGCCTCCTTCCAGGCATAATCTTTGTACACTCTTGTCAATATGTTTTGAGCTCCAGATTGGTCAGTATTACTGTCATTACCCACCAATCAGAGACACAGATGATGACTGATGATGTCAGAGAGAGGCGGATGGTTTTTGCATATATATGTGTGTGTGTGTGTGTGTGTGTGTGTGTTCAGTCAGGAGTTGATGGTGTCAGGTGAGGTCACCACATGTATATATGGAGATACAGGTGTGGCATGCTGTCTGCCTCTCTCATCAGCCAGATACAGGTATTTACACGCTCTCTCTCTCTCTCTCTCACACACACCCCACACACACACACCCTTCTCTGTTTTTTTATCTGCTCTCTCCTCTGTGTTTGGACATGTGTGCCCTGTTTGTGTTCTGTATTGGTGAGTCATCATTCATTTTGAGATTGTGTTTAGTTGGGTGATTGAATCGTACCTGTTCACATGCAGGACCTACATTAGTACAGAAGAGGAAGGACATATTTAACTAATGTTTTTAAAGTTTATATTATATATATAGCGATATATTTTTATATTTATTTTTTATTATTTATTGATTGACACCAGTACTACTAAGATGTTTAACACTATACTTTGTGTTTTCTTACCTTGGCATTACATTACAGAAGACTTGTTCGCTGCTGCATGAGTGTTTCCAATACATCTGACAAAACATAATTTGACTCAATATTTTTTCATATTTTCTCTTTTTCCTCTAAATGGGAATATGAAAATGTTATGTGTTGTAGTTTATGTTCACAATAGAAGTTTAAACAACTATGATTATAATGTAATGATTATATTGTAATGAGTTTTGAAAGTGTTACAAGAGTTGTATTTTTAAGAAGCAATATACTGTAAGTAGAAATATTTTTTATGTCTCAGAATACACAGCGGGCCTCACGATGCAATGGCAAATCTTTAAAGTAAAATCTGAAAAGTAGATTTACAGACATTTTTCAGCTTTATGAATACATTATTTCTGTTGTGTGTCACTTATCATGACAAAAACTCAAATCTGCTTTTATTAAAATAGTATCTTAACTCAAAAACAGTTGAAACACTGTGAACATAATATATATTATTGTCTCTTGGCTGGTTTAGTTTATTTATATGGATGTGATGTGGTGTGACTTCTTGTGTGTATAGTGTGTGTAATGCTGATGTATTGGGTTTGTTGTGTTGTTTTTTTAGGTGACATTAGTGAGGTTTGGTCGCTGCTGGTTATATTGGCGGTCCTGGTGGCACATTGATTCTCCTCTCAGCTTCTAATTAGCAGTGTGACATGCATTCCCCATCAATACTTCATAGATTTTTCAGTGTTTTTGCATGTGACGGGTGAGGGAATGTCATGAGGTTTTGGTTGGAAAACTGGCAGAGAGAAAAACAAGAAGCCATGTAATGAAAGGGTGAAGGCTGAATGAGATGGTGTGATAACTGTTGCTGACATGCATATGCTGCAGCTCACGCGCCCCCCCATACGAGCAGGCTGGATTTGTGTATGTATGTATGTGTGTGTGTGTGTGTGTGTGTGTGTGCGTGTGTGTGGATTTGCATAATTTGGTAGATTGTTAGTCAGTTATGAGTTAAAAGTGCCAAGCTGTCTTTCACCCCCCAAACTGGTGTGTGTATGTGTATATGTGTAGGCCTGAGGATCTTTTCCTGATTTATTTTGGGTGTAATCATGCCTTTAATTAGTGGTGTTTTCTAAGACAAGCATTATTATTGCTATTGCTAGTGGTTGGGGATTTAACGAACGTCTAACCCTAAGTATTAAACCAAGTATGAATGATATAGTGTTAATTTCATTAACGAAGACTATGACAAAAAAAGTTTGTTGACTAGCTTTTTTCCCATGACTAAAACGAGACGAAGACAAGATGACAATAAGGTCAATAAACGATAACTATCAGTAATAAACGCCGAACCCTCGAGTTCCCTGCAGCCACGCGCATTGCTAGACGCATATGGGAAAAAAGCCTTTTTTCTCCTGAACTGAAGCCTTTTTTCATTCATTCAGTGAAACTGCACGGCCATTGGTTCGTGCAGTGTATTAAAATGACCATGCTAGGTAGTGGCCCCCCCCCCCCCCCAGCCTGCACGAGCCGATGGCGACAAAGCCCCGGCCAACCACCCCCAACCCCAACGCCACCTCCGACACCACCGAGCCCTGCCAGAATGGCGGGGCATCTGCTATAATAAGCGTTCACACGGATCTAGGTACTTCGAATGGAAAGCACAACTGAGGCGGCCCGCTACAACGAAAACCCGGATAGCGCAGTACTCGTTCCCGTTATCGCAGGGAACTGAGGTTACTTAGTAACAGAGTACCGTTCTTTTCGCACTACACTCGTACTGCTTCGTGCTAGACGGATCTGGGAACACCGTACAATTACGCCGTGTAATGTAGGGAACTACTTACAAGTATCAACTTCCATAAGCACCAAGGCATTAGAGACCACCCCGTTAACAACAACCCAAGGCTAGCGGGCTGAGCTTCCAGCAGCCGCTCACCACACCCCCAATGGGGAATCGTTTTCAGGCGTTAATCTGTAACTTCGACACCCAGGGGTCGTGAGCTAACAGGTGAAACAATGGCAGAGAACTTGGGTGTGATACGGCCAAGGGCTCTCTGCCAGATTATGCAGCGCATGTCACTTCCAGCGGAAAGGACCATGGCTCCAGGTATAAAGCCCTTGCGACGGTGGACGGAGCGGCCCAGCCGGCCGCCTCCCAAATATCCGCAATGGACACACCACTGGACCATGACCAAGACGAGGCGATGCCTCTAGTCGAGTGGGCCTGTACTCCAATGGGGCATTGAAGGCCCAGAGAAGAGTATCTGCTAGCGAGATCGGAGTTATATCCATCTAGAGCCCCCAGTCTTTTGCTCTCCGCTAACCGGAAGCACCCCATGTGGTGCGGTTACTAAGCTGACAAAGGAGTTGTCGACCGCATATAGGGGGCGGAACGCTCATATAGATATCAGAGCTCTGAAGGGAGAGCAGAGCAGAGGATAGCTCTCTGATATCTCACCGAGGGAGGCAGCGAGCGCCAACCAGGTCTAATGGCTGTGTCTGAATGGAGTGGGAGCACCTTAGGGACGTACCCATGCCCTTGGTTTCAGGAGAATTTAGTGGTCGTTAGGCCCGAATTACGGCAGGCAGGGCTAGATGAGCGCCTCCCACCTGCAGGTCCCTCTTCGATTTACTGCGACAGTGCCTAGAGTAGATGCAGGTCTCGCACCTACAGACCCCCCCCCCCCGCCGAATGTGGCAGACGGCGGGGCTCGAAACGCGGGGCCCTCAGGGCCCTCAGCACAGTGGGCAGTATCCCAGAAGGACGGTAGGGGACGAGGGGGATTAACGCCCCCCCTACTGGCACCCCTTAGAAGTGGGCCCCCCCACCCGCCACTGTTTTCTGCCCACGATTGGCACTCAATAGGGACATCGGACCATGAGGACATATAACACCACACAGACTGGGACAGGTGGGCCCATGGGGGAACCCCCCCCGTTCACGTTCAGACGCTCTTGCATAAATGACAATACCTCTGTCAAATCGGCAGTATGAGGGTCTTTGGTTTAGACACCAAGCGGAGAAAAAAAAAACTACTTTAAGGCGTAGAGGTGTCTCGTAGACGGAGCTCTAGCCTCCGGAATTGTGTTTAAGACTTGCTCTGGGAGGCTCGAAGGCTCTCGTCGAGTGGCCAGAGGTGCAGGGCCCATAAGTCGGACCGAGGATGCCATAATGTCCTGTTCACTTGAGAGAGGAGATCCTGTCTCAGCAGAAACAGGCCAAGGGGCCGCTATCAATAGCTGAGTCAGCTCTGATAGCCACAGTTGGTTCTTCCAGAGAGGGGCCACCAGGAGAACCTTGTGTTTTTGTTCCCTCACTCACCTGATTCCCTGTGTCTCAGAGAGATCGGGGGGGAAAGGGAAAAAAGCAAAAGAAGGAGGTTGGGCCCCCCCCCCCCCCCCCCAGATCGTGGGCCAATGGCTCCTGGTCTTTGAGAAATAAATTGGGCAGTGAGTTTTTTTAGCATCGGGCTGGTCCGCGTTCTCAAGGCGAGAGGTCAAATCAGCTCGCCCAGAAAATCTCACCATACCCCGACACGCCCCTGAACCATCGTTTCGAGGAGCGTTCCACTCCCCTGCGCGCGGCCAAATTGCTACTTGAACATGTCGGCTCATGGGTTAACATTTGCCAGCTATAGCACTGCTCTCAGCGAGCGCCCCCCCCCAGGTGGGGTTGAGCCCATTCTAAGCAAGCGTCTCCCCCAGGCAGGAAGAGAAGCTGCGAAGGGAAAGGCTCCTGGCCGATTTTTTAGGAGACCACGACATGTCCCTGTCCTGCATCGATTAGCACATGGCCCCTTTAAGCGCCACCCCCCCCCCTGACGGATAGAACTGAAAGGCTCGACATTACTGCTGCAGTTCCAGGCAGTTGAGTGGAAAACCCACTTTTTGCCTATCGACCAGTGGCTGAAAGCGGTATGAACCCGCGCAAACCCTCGCACAGCACCCCCCAACCTGAGTAGGAAGCGTCTGTCGTGACAACTGTCCTTCTATGAGCCATCCCCATGGCCACGCCCTGCTCCATCCAGCGGGACCCCCGGATTTACCCAGGGGGGCCAGGTGTTACACCAGCCCCCCCGCGCACTGACGAATCCTGATCTGCAGGGTGTTCCGGAAGCCACGCAGGGATGGAACCCGTGGGTTTCACCTTCGCTGAAGGGTGTGCATACGACCGCAGACCCACCTGTAGCCGTGGCGTATGACCCAGCATCATTTGAAAAACCGCTTGAAGGTGGCGATTGGGTAACAAGCCGAGGAGCTGGCGCCAGCCTGTATGCAGAGCCGTTCCGGTGTATTGTGACTACAGCTCTCCTTTGGGCTGAAGTCGAAACATTGTTGCTGGGGAACAACGCCTCTTGGCAAAAAAGGACGGTGGTGAGGGAGGGGGTCCCTGTGTGATATTACCCATTCTGACTCGGAATCGCGGAAGGAAGAGCCGCAGTCGTTCGAGTTAATTGAGATGCGGATTCCTCGTCTCAGAGGGGAGAGAGTTTATCCTAACGTCTCTTGGTACTTGTAAAAGTGCAGGGGGCCAGGGAAAGCCCGAAAGGAGACGGACCGTGTATTGATAAGCCATCAACCCTACACGAAGGGCAAATCTCCAAGATCGCATGGGATGGGGGGCCTCCCCATCTGGACCTGTGAAAGTAGCATCCTTACCCCCCGGTGCACACCCCGAGAAAATAACCAGTCCCTGAGTGAGTTTGCTTGAGGATCGTTCAGTGTAATCATCTGACGCCTTTCATGCAGGGTGTGATTGCAGGTGTCTGAGGGCTCGAGGATGGGCGGGGCCACACATCCGCTTTTGGGGGCGAGGACAAAGCCAACCGCCTGTAGAGCATTGACTCGCTATGGGTGGAGGGCCCATTCACGGTTTTTGCGCAGCAGATTCACCCAAATTGAGCTCAGGACGTGATCATCTTTGCACTGAGCGCCTGGCCCCCCGGACCCCAAACGCCGGGGTTCTTCGAGCGACAAAACGGAGGCCCCAGATCCTTGTTTTATTGTCCCCATAACATCTCGACATACAGGGAGGGGCCTGCCAGGGCCTTGGCCCCGCGTGGCGAGGGGATTGAATTAACTAGGGTTGACGCTGATCAAGAATGGGACAAAAGATGGGAGAATACTCTCTCTGGGGCGAGAGCAAGGCACGCGGGATCTTGGCCGACATGGGCTCGCTTGGAGCCGGTCGCTAAAGCCCTCTGCCCCGCTGTTTTTTCCTCACAGGTACCTGGGAGGAAGAAAACGGGAGGGCACGAGGGGCGGAGTCGCTCTCTGAAAAGAAAGCGATCCGTGAGCGAAGAGAGGCGAGAATGAATTTCTCGCAATGGGAACAAATAGATGATCTGAAAAGCAAACAAGCTGGAGTTTAGTGATCTAAATTAAAGTGTCACTCAGTGTCTGTGTTCTGTCATGAGACCTCGACTATATTGTTTGCGATTGTGATCGCTGAATAAATGCACTTACTCAATCGCTGTTGTTTTAATAGAGAAATAGACCATTGCAGTTATGGAATTAGTGGAATCACTTAATATTTTTCGTTTGTTTTAGCTGTTTTCATAATGTAGACAGAGAGATTGCATAAGTCTTGTGTTGATTTATATAATAAAAAGCTTATAATAAATCAGTACACTAGATGAGATAAAATACACCATGTATGTGTTCACATTCTATTGATTTGTGCTTACTGAGAACGTGCAATACCTGAAATGCAAAAGTAAATTTCTCAAATGACAAAAATCACCCTCCCCCTTAAGATATAATTTAGAAAAGTTTTTTTTTTTTTATCAGCTTTCCTCAGACCATTATACAGAACCAACACGAAAATGTGATAATTTTAATTGACTTAAACCAACCTGACTAAATGCTCATACATGTCATTGCATATAAACAAAAACAGGACAAGTTTCTTAATATGATAACTAAAATGTTACATTTGAATTAAGACTAAGACTAATTAAAAATGGCTGCCAAAAATTATACTGCTCCCCCCCCCCCCCCCTCGGCCTTACATTAATAATAAAGATTTTTGCTAAATGTCAAGTTTTATTGGACTAAAAACTAGACTAAAATACTTTAGATTTTCTTGGACTAAAACTAGACTAAAATGTTGAGACTTTTAGTTGACTAAAACTTGACAAGACTAAATAGGGATAAGGTTATACATATGATAAAACCTAACAAGGACATTTTAGCCGTGACTAAGACAAACTATGAAAATGTGACAAATTAACACAAGAAATGACTACTTCAGATCTCGGTTTATGATAAGAAGCTATACTGTTGCTTTTCTAAATCGTACTTTTCTTTTTTTTTGTTTCGAATATGGAAGATCCCCCTAATCTGAAAAAAATGCATTGTTTGAAAGTGGGGACTTTGACAGTCATATAGAGAAACCAGAAAATAACATAGGAGTCAGAGTGGGCTATTTTGAGTTGGCTTAAAAAAGCAGTACTTTCAAACAACACCCTCGCAACCACATTGTACCACCATAGAAACAACCAAGAAAACAATAGCAACTGCACAGTCAGCCCCAACAAACAACAATGTCCACCATGTATGCCAACAATAACACTGAACAAACCCAAACAAAACTATCATACACACGGCCCCCACCGGCTGCCTTCTCCTTACACAGAAAGTAGCAATTGTATCAAATCTTGGTTGCGAGCTTTGATAATCTTCCTTATGTAAAGAAAACCGATCTCTCTCTTTGCCCCCCCTCGTCCCTAAGATCTATTGGCGTTGAAAACAAAAGTATCACAATAATAGTAAAATAAAAGTAGGAATAAAGTACACATTTTTATGCCAATTTCATTATTCATCTGTTGTCTTTGAAATAGGTTAACAGTGTACTGCCCAAATGTTGACAAATATGAAACTTGTAGTATTATTGGGTAATGGACACGCCATTTGTATGATGTTTTAATTCAATGTTTAAAGCCACCCCACACCTTGACAAACACACAGATGTTAAAATAAGAATCACCCCAGTACTTTTAGTATGTTAGTCAAAAATCCAAAATAAGTTTACCTTATTTATGTTTTAAAATGTACTTTAAAGTAAAACTTTCACAAATTGTTTTTTTTTTTTAAGTCTACTTAGTATGTAGACACATGAAATTTACAACTTGTTTAAGTACCTTACGTGGGCATTTTATTAATATATTAAGTTTATTTGTTAAATCTATGTTTAAGGTTTGATGCACATGCAATAGCACATTGGTAACACTTTAGGTTAGGGACTAACCTTTACCCTCTCCACACTTACCACCTAGCTGCTTTACGCATGCATATCTGAACATATTGGATGTTTATTAGTTACTTATAAAGACAATTCTGTATGACCTTATTCTACATCCCTAATCCTAAACTTACTATTATACTAATTATTATACTTATTACTAATTATTTATTTAATCAAGGTGCACTTCTTTTTCACTGTGGAAAGCAAGAATGATTTGTTTTGTCAAGTGAAATGTTTGGGACCGTAGAAAGGCGCCTTGGGGACGAATAAATATTGCCATGTCACGTCCCTATTTTATTTTTTCCTCACATGAATGATCTTACATACTCTCTATTTGTTTGTAGTGTCTAAAAGATTTATGCCATGGGGCATCTTGATTCATAATCTCTTCCATTACAGAACATTAGCAAACATGTGTGTTATTGACCTAATAGATGTGCACTGAGCCATGCAGGCATATTTCAGACATCAAGTACAGTACAGGGACCCCCGTGTGTCCCCAACAGCTTGATTTACTGAGTCGATATGGGATTTGTGTTTTGTTAATCCAATCTCTGGATTCTGTGTTATGGATTACCTGGACCTCCTTTTTGCTTTTCTCCCCAGGGAGAGATACAAAGCATCTGATCAGCATATGGCCACTTACCTACATTACTATAAGCTATCTGCTGAGATTGACTATGAAGAATCCCCCCAGCGTTCGGGTTTAAATGTGTGTGTGTGTGTGTGTGTGTGTGTTGTAGTTCTGGTCTGTCTTGTAAGGAATGTTTCAGCTGTACTAGAGTCATGCTGGAGAAAGCAGGCCAAAGCTTCTTTCAGTGGGATGGGCTTGACCTGGTTTCTTTGTAGAAGTTTTGCTGGGGGTTACGGTGTCCTTGACAACAGGAGGCGGGGGTTCGGGCAGATTGCTGTGTTGCTACTGTTTTATGTGAGTGTTTATTAGAAGTTTCTTGGCTCATTATCTCATAGTAACAAATAACTAGATTCTAGTGAGGACAACTCTTGGAGTTGGTTTGTCAGTGTACACACAAGATTTGCTTACGCTGCTGTTGAAGAGCAAATTTGGAGACTTGCTACCACTAGGAAATAATTCATACATGCTGCTGGTGCACGAAAAAAAAAACATCCCATGTCTCCCCAACAATGTGTGTGAACATTTTAACATCAGGTATTATGCACACATGAAAATACTCGTGCATTTCAGTCTGTCTACGTCAACATTTGAATTTACTGCCATTTCTTTGATATTTCTAATGAAATTTAATTGCAATTTCAGTTTCGTCTCCAAATTCTTTTTCAGTGTCACTATTAAAATCCTTCAGAGCTGCAGTCTGTTCATAATGCTGAGCATAAAATCTTCTGTAAACTGTAGTTTTTTTGTTGTTGTTGTGACAGAGTGCTCATTTAATTGATTGTTCTGCTTTCAGTTCTGAAGAAATGCTCTTTCCTCCCGATACACATTCAATATGCTGAAAACACTGATGACAGTAAATGCTTGATGCAACCTACTAACATTGATTTGTTAGTATCAGCACTTGCCAGCTGTCTCTTAACAAAGGATAAATCTATGCTGTGTGTTAAACACTGTAGATGAAAATGAGGCTCTATTCAAGACACAAAGCCAGATGATGTCCTATTCACTTGATTCGCTTTTTATATAAGGAAATCTTAGACATTCTTTGCAGGGTCTGAGCTATTGCACGCAGTAGGATACTGCATTAAACTTCTCTGAGCACACTTTCAACTCATTTAATTATACTTCCGGTTTATTTTTCAGTGTATCGAAGACTATAGTGAAAAGGGAATGAAGAGGCTTTAAATGCCAGGGATGTCAGGCAGAATTACCGAAAGGACAACTCAATGCTTTTACTTGTCAAATATTTGTTTAATTGTTGTATTCGTAGAATAGTAAATGTGATTGGTACAGTGGGGAAAAAAGTATTTAGTCAGCCACCAATTGTGCAAGTTCTCCCACTTAAAAAGATGAGAGAGGCCTGTAATTTTCATCATAGGTATACCTCAAATATGAGAGACAAAATGAGAAAAAAAAAAATCCAGAAAATCACATTGTAGAATATTTAAAGAATTTATTTGCAAATTATGGTGGAAAATAAGTATTTGGTCAATAACAAAATTTCATCTCAATACTTTGTTATATACCCTTTGTTGGCAATGACAGAGGTCAAACGTTTTCTGTAAGTCTTCACAAGGTTTTCACACACTGTTGATGGTATTTTGGCCCATTCCTCCATGCAAATCTCCTCTAGAGCAGTAATATTTTGGGACTATCGCTGGGCAACACGGATTTTCAACTACCTCCAAAGATTTTCTATGGGGTTGAAATCTCAAGACTGGCTAGGCCACTCCAGGACCTAGAAATGCTTCTTACGAAGCCACTCCTCGTTGCCCGGGCGGTGTGTTTGGGATCATTGTCATGCTGAAAGACCCAGCCACGTTTCATCTTCAATGCCCTTGCTGATGGAAGGAGGTTTTCACTCAAAATCTCACGATACATGGCCCCCTTCATTCTTTCGTTTACACGGATCAGACGTCCTGGTCCCTTTGCAGAAAAACAGCCCCAAAGCATGATGTTTCCACCCCATGCTTCACAGTAGGTATGGTGTCTTTTGGATGCAACTCAGCATTCTTTCTCCTCCAACACGACAAGTTGAGTTTTTACCAAAAAAATCTATTTTGGTTTCTTCTGACCATATGACATTCTCCCAATCATCCAAATGCTCTCTAGCAAACTTCAGACGGGCCTGGACATGTACTGGCTTAAGCAGGGGGACACGTCTGGCACTGCAGGATTTGAGTCCCTGGTGGCGCAGTGTTACTGATGGTAGCCTTTGTTACTTTGGTCCCAGCTCTCTGCAGGTCATTCACTAGGTCCCCCCGTGTGGTTCTGGGATTTTGGTCACAGTTCTTGTGATCATTTTGACCCCACGGGTGAGATCTTGCATGGAGCCCCAGAACGAGGGAGATTATCAGTGGTCTTGTATGTACTCCATTTTCTAATAATTGCTCCCACAGTTGATTTCTTCACACCAAGCTGCTTACCTATTGCAGATTCAGTCTTCCCAGCCTGGTGCAGGTCTACAATTTTGTTTCTGGTGTCCTTTGACAGCTCTTTGGTCTTGGCCATGGTGGAGTTTAGAGTGTGACTGTTTGAGGTTGTGGACAGGTGTCTTTTATACTGATAACGAGTTCAAACAGATGCCATTAATACAGGTAACGAGTGGAGGACAGAGGAGCCTCTTAAAGAAGAAGTTACAGGTCTGTGAGAGCCAGAAATCGTGCTTGTTTGTAGGTGACCAAATACTATTTTACCGAGGAATTTACCAATTAATTCTTTAAAAATCATACAATGTGATTTTCTGGATTTTTTTTTCTCATTTTGTCTCTCATAGTTGAGATACCTATGATGAAAATTACAGGCCTCTCTCATCTTTTTAAGTGGGAGAACTTGCACAATTGGTGGCTGACTAAATACTTTTTTGCCCCACTGTATGTATGATGCATTGACACATTTATGCACTGAATTATTAAAACTTTTTTTTTTTTTTTGTTTTTTTTTTTTTTTTTTTTTCATTTTTTATTACTCTTGGCAAAGATGTGTGCTTGAGGGGTGAAACGCGATGCACCCGATGCTGAAGTGGCTTTTGTCATATTGTGGTGGTGATCACAGGGACGTCCAATTTGGTTGTTTTAAGCCTTTTTTAACCCAGATTTGTTGAAACTATTCATAAACTGTTTGGGAATTGCTTGAATGCAACGGAGAATGATGGCATTTAAAAGATAGATACATTTAAAATGCCATGCAGGCACATGGGGGAAAATGAATCTGACCTCCCAATGGGAATTCATAACTTTAATGTAAGTTAAGCTTTACTGACAGCATTTGTCATATAATGTCAATCAGCACATACAGGCTGAATACTATTTGAAAAGTACAGCCAAAGTTATATAAAAGTTGTATAATATTTCAACGGCAATGCTGGGATCATATTACATTCCCTTTCAGTCGGTTACTCCGAGTCACGTCGGTGACCGACGATTTGGGATCTCACTTAGAGAGACCAATCTAATTCGAGTGTAACTAAACGAGCCAATGCACATCGGCATGCGATTATTGCATCCAGCTGCTGCTGATCAAAGTGAGTAAAGTAGGCAGCAGGTGCAGCGCATATACAGCTTTTCGCTTCGGAGCCGAGCGAACACATCGTTCTGCTCCTGACTACTCTAATGAGAGAAGAAGACTGAACGAGTTCAACGCGCTCTTGAAGAGCTCTTAGTGTTGGTGGACGGCGCTTGAGCGGTGGTGGTTTCCCGTGTCGAGTGGGTTGCAAACATCAGGCTGCACTACCCCCTGTTTATGTTGCAAATGATCATCTCCCCTGTGAGCCTCAGCACGCTAAAAGAGCTTTTTACCCTAAAAGAGCAAATTCGGGTGCGTCTTTCTAAAGACGACATTGCTTGGCAAACTTGAAGTTACGTCTTTATAAAGACGATGTGGATCTTGCTATAGACAACGTATCACCCGACCGTTTCTGGATGCGGTCGTTACCTGGCGCTGGGGGATGGTCACGATCGCTGCCTCTCGTGCCTGGGCATGAAGCATGCTGGGGTGGCTTTCGTGGATGGTTCATGCTTCCATTGCGGGGGTATGACCATCTCGGTGTTGCGGACCGGACTCCGTTACCTGCTAGGGGGCAGAGTGCCCGTGCCACCGCCTTGATCTGGGGTTCCCTCTGGTGGCAGCTGGGGCGTCCTTTTTCTGGCGGTGGGCTTACGGTCACGGTGAGGAATTCCCTCCGGGGATGCCCAAGCCCGCCGCCACTTCGAAACCAGCGGAGCTCTCAAAAAAAGCAGGCTGGCCCTTCCGGGGGGTACCACCTGTTCTCCGAGGTCCCCAGCGATCAGATGTCGATTGCAGATCGAGGGGGAGCAAGAGCTTCTGGAGAGGAAGTTCGGCCTGCGCTGCTCTCCTCGGACCTGCAATGCCTGGAATTCGGATCCAGAATAATGGCTAGCTTCCCGGGCCAACGTTAGGGTAAGGGATCGAGTGAAGACTTTCACGTGGCCAGAAAGCCATCAAGGGGAACGATTGGTTCCGGCGCGGTCAGCGATGGTTCTCGACGCCCGCCTTGGTGCCTTTCTTCACGGAGGGAAATGAGGACCAAAGGTCGGGGACGGCACCTTTTAATGCCAGAAATGATTTGCTGGATCCTCTCCCTCAAGCACCCCGATGGTGGGCAGCAGGGGTTACAGGGTCCCCCGGTGGAGGGTCGGGTGCGATGCCAGTTGTGTACTAATACGTTCCAACTGCAGGGAGAACCGTGCCTCTCTCCGGGTCTGTAGGTACGAGGCTGGCAGTGATGCCTTACGGAACGGTGGAGAAGCTGACTCGCCTTACACGCTACGCGTGTTGCAAGTGACCACAGGCCAAGGCACTGAGGGACTTGCACGAGGGTGGTCACGACCTGGACGTTCAGAGAGAACTCCGCACCGCGGCAAACCTCGCGCCACGAGTGACGAAGGTTACGGCGCGGTCTCTGAGTCGTGCCATGTCCTCTATGGTGGTCCAGGAGCGCCAATTCTGGGTGTGACTGGCTGACATGCGCGAGACGAACGAGACACGTTTCTTGAACGCCCCCGTGTCCCAGGCCGGCCTGTCGGCGACACGGTGGATAACTTGCCCAGCGGTTCTCCGCTGACAAAAGCAGACTGAGGCCATCAGGTAAATCCTGCCGGTGTGCAGCTGCTGCCGACGCCGAGGGCGGCCCCCCTGCCACCGCCAAACAAGAGCAGAGCTCCTGCGGCCTCAAGCAAAAAAAGCTGTGCCGTGGAGCCGGTCGCAAGGCAGCCGCCCCGCCCGTCCAGGCCCCAGCCAAACCTGGTGGCAAGTGAGAGAGCAAGAGGCACGGAGACGGGCGACCCAGAGGTGGAGGGACGTGCTCTTCAGGAGATGATAAGCACACCACTCCATCCCCCGGAGGAGGGCCGGGCGGAGAATCTTTTCCACCAATGACCTCGGTCGGTGGTACCCAAATTCTCGACAAAGAGCAATTCCTCTATTTTTGGGTCCCCAGAGGGGACGGGGGATTGTGAACGATCCAGTGTGTATCACACTCACCCTCATCTCTCGCCAGTGAGCAGCAGTGGGCAAATCGGGAGGACGAACCAACGGACTACACACGCACACTCTGCTCAAACGCAGGTCAGTGTTACACACACCAGACCCCACCTCGAACCGGCTACGAGACGCCCGGGCCGGGTTCCTGCGTTCTTCCGCGCTGCCCCACTGCGGGTACGCTTGTAGTTCCGTTGATGCCACTTGCGCGGCGTCGGGGAGCCTGGCTAGAGCTACCCAGCCAATCTCGATGGCTCCGTCGAACCGTCAGACTCGGCTATGCGATTAAATTCGCCCGGCGCCCTCCCAAGTTCAAGGACGTCCACTTTACTTCAGTGAAAGCAGCAGATGCCCTGTCTTGCGTGCAGAGATCGCAATCCTACTGGCGAAGGACGCGATAGAGCCGGTCCCTCCAGCCGATATGAGGTAGGGGTTTTACAGCTTCTACTTTATTGTACCCAAGAAAGGCGGTGAGTTGAGACCTATCTTGGACCTGCGCGGCGTGAACCGGGCCCTTCACCGGCTCCCGTTCAAGATGCTCACGCAGAAATGGCACTTTCAGGGGGTATTTTTTTTTTTTTTTTTTTTTTCCCCCCGGTCCCAAGATCTGTTTCGCAGCGATAAATGAGGCAAGTACTTTCATGTTTCGATCCTTCAGCGCCACAGGCCATTCCTGCGGTTTGTGTTCGAGGGTCGGGCATATCAGTACAAGGTCCTGCTCTTCGGGCTGTCCCTGTTGCCCCGTGTCTTTCCGAAAGTTACGGAGGCAGCACTTGTTCCCACGAGAGAGCAGGGCATCCGCATCCTCAACTACCTCGATGATTGCTCATACTCGCCCAGTCTCAGGATCACTTGTGCGAGCACAGGGACTTGGTGCTCAGGCACCTCAGCCTGTTGGGCCTTCGGGTCAACTGCGAAAAGAGCAAACTCTCCCCGATGCAGAGGATATCTTTTCCCGGTATGGAGTTGGCCTCGTTTGCTCGAACAGACCGCACGACTCCGCCCAGAACGTGCTCCGTCGGGTTGAAACTGCTTGACGACATTCAAGAGAAGGATGGCGTTCCCACTGAAATGTTTCAGAGGATCATGGGGATATGGCGGCCACGCGGCAGTCACGCCACTCGGGGCTACCCATATGAGAACGCGGCAGCCCCGGCTCCATGGCCGAGTCCAGAGGTGGGCATGGCAACGCGGCACTCACCGTGTCCAAGTGACACCGGCCTGCCGCCAAACCTTCACCCGTGGTCAGACCTTGCGTTCCTCGGGCAGGAGTGCCCCTGGAGCAGGTATCCAGGCATTCTGTGGTTTGCACGGACGCCTCAACCACCGGCTGGGGGCCACGTACAACGGGCTTGCAGTGTCAGGGGTTTGGACGGAGCCCCGACTGCACTGGCACATCAACTGCCGTGAGTTGCTGGCAGTGCACCTTGCCCAGAGCCGTCTCAAAGTGTGCTTACGAGGCAAGATGTAATGGTACGAAGGAAAATACCAGCGGACGTTGCGTCCATTAACGACAAGGTGGTCTGCGCTCCCGGTCGCCATACCTTATCGAACTAGCACGCCAACTCATCCTTTGAGGTACAGAAGCATCTGAGGTGTTCGTGCTGTTCACATTCCTGGGCTGCTGAACTGGGCAGCCGACGAGCTGTCTCGAGCTGCACTCCTGGAGAATGGCGACTCCATCCCCAGACTGTCCAGTTGGTTTGGGGACGTTTCAGAGCCGCTCCAGTAGACCTGTTTGCCTCTCCAGAAAACTCTCACTGCCAGTTGTTCTACACCCTGACCGAGGGAACACTTGGCACGGACGCACTGGCACACAGCTGGCAGCGGGGCCTTCGCAAGTATGCGTTTCCCCAGTGAGCCTTCTGGCACAGTTCATGTGCAAAGTCAGGGAGGACGAGGAGCAAGTCCTGCTGGTGGAGCACTATTGGCCTACCCGGACCTGGTTCCCGGGACTAATGCTCCTCGCGACAGCCCCTCCCTGGCCGATTCCTCTGAGAAAGGATTTACTGACTCAGAGACGGGGCACCCTTTGGCACCCGCGTCCAGACCTCTGGAAACTTCATGTCTGGTCCCTGGATGGGACGCGGAGGTTCTAGGTGGCCTACCCCAAGGGGTAGTTGACACCATCACTTCAGCAAAAGCTCCGTCTACGAGACACGCCTACGCTTTAAAGTGGAACCTGTTCATTGAGTGGTGCTCTTCTCACCGAGAAGACCCCCGGAGATGCCTGATCAGAGTTGTGCTGTCCTTCTTGCAGCAACGAAGGCTGTCTCCCTCCACCCTTAAAAATTATGTCGCTGCAATCGCTGCTAACCACGACCCCGTAGAAGGGAGGTCGTTGGGGAAGCATGACTTGGTCGTCAGATTCCTTAGGGGGGCGAGAAGGTTAAATCCTCCACGGCCCCCCTCTATACCCTCTTGGGACCTGAGTCTGGTGCTCACGGCACTACAGCAGGCCCCGTTTGAGCCTTTACATGCAGTGGAGCTGAAGTTCCTCTCAATGAAGACTTTGCTCCTTCTGGCATTGGCCTCCATCAAGAGGGTAGGGGACCTGCACTTATTTTCGGTCAACGATTCGTGCCTATAGTTCGGGCCGGCTGATTCCCAGGTAACCCTGAGGGCCCGGCCCGGCTACGTGCCCAAGGTTACCACTACACCCTTCAAAGACCAAGTGATGAACATGCAAGCGCTGCCCCCAGAGGAGGCAGACACAGCCCTAGCTTTGCTTTGTCCCGTCCGAGCCTTAAGGTGCTACGTAGACCGGACACAAAGCTTTAAGACCTCAGTTCTTTGTCTGTTACGGAGGCCGGCAGTAGGGGAATGCCGTCTCAAAGCAGAGGGTGCCCCACTGGATAGTGGATGCCATCACCCTGGCTTATCAGGCAAAGGGTGTGCCCTGCCTGCTCAGGTTGTGAGCTCACTCTACTAGGAGTGTTGCAGCCTCCTGGACGCTGGTTTGTGGCGCCTCGCTGACAGGTATTTGTAGGGCTGCGGGCTGGGTGACCCCCAACACGTTTGCTAGATTCTGTTGCCTTCGTGTGGAGCCGGTATCTTCCTTTGTTCTCACCTCAAACGGGTAGAAGCAATGAGAGGCCCCGGCTTCGGGTCGGCTATCAAAAACCACTCCAGAGAGTCCATATAATAGACCCTGTTGAGCTCCTCCATCCCCACGGCAGTCAGACGTGGCGGAGCATCTGGCGCCAGGCCCTCACTCGATGAATCCATGAAAACCGGTAGAGGGCTGGGTTCCATATGTAAGACCTAAAGGGATCTCATATGTGTAAAGTCCACGGTATAGCCTTGAGCCCGTGTTTCCCCGGCAGACTTCTGCCATTCCAAGAGGGTTCAATCACCTCCATTCTTTCATATGCACCTAAGGGATGTCCATATGTGTATTCCTTCCGAAACCTCCTTCGGGAAGGTTAGAGCTTCCGTAACGCCCCTGTTTCAAGTAGAACGGGTACGTTTCCCAGTTTTTATCCAGTCTTACTCATTGGGTAGTACCATAGTAGCAGTAGCTGGTCCTCTTATGCAGGCCCTGGCCTACGCCAAAAAGTAAGGGCGCAGGTGGCTTCCACAGGACACTGGAAGGGGCGGTAGCTGTGGCCTTTTCGTAGGATCCCAATTCGTCGGTCCTCCAAAGTGACGTCGAGAGTGACCGACTGAAAGGGAACGTCTCGGTTACGTATGTAACCCTCGTTCCCTTAAGGAGGGAACGGAGACGTCACGTCCCGTCGCCACCGCTCCTGTACCACCGCTGTGTTTTTTTTTTAGCGCGGCCGGGTCATCGGCTCGGCTCCTCAGCGAAAACCTGAATATGCGTTGCATTTGCTGCCTACTTATACTCACGCTGTGCTCAGCAGCAGCTGGATGCAATAATCACAAGCCAATATGCATTGGCTCGTTTAGTTACACTCGAATTAGATTGGTCTCTCTAAGTGAGATCCCAAATCGTCGGTCACCGACGTGACTCTCCGTTCCCGCCCTTCAGGGAACGAGGGTTACAACGTAACCGAGACGTTTTTCACTTACACAGAGGAAAATCCAACCGCAGGAATTATGTTAGTATGCTTGAAAGGTATCCCCACCTCAAAAGGACACTTTAGGCAAATTTAAAGCTCAAATAACACATTTTTACTAAATAATTTAGCCAAAATATCATGTTTCTGTATTTAAAGTCCTTTATAGCGCTGGGCCCATAGACTTTCAATCGAAGTGTGCTACTGTAAAAATGATAAACATAAGGACAAGTCAAAGTTATTTTTGTGAAGATTGATATTTGTGACCCTGGAGCACAAACGCCGTCTTAATTCGCTGGGGTATAGTGTAGCAATAGCCAAACATACCCATTTAGGGTCAAAAGTCCGATGCCAAAAATTCAGTAGGTATCAAGTAAAAACGAGATATTTGGAATTTCCTTACGTAAATGTATATAAAATTAATTTTGTAGGAAGATGCATACTAAGAAATTAATTGGAAAAACTTTAAAAGATGATTTCTCATATTCGCTTTTTTGTGCACACTCAGATGAAGATTTTCAAATAGTTGTATCTCGGCCAAATATGGTCCTATCCTAACAAACCATACATCAATGAAAAGCTTATTTATTCAGCTTTCAGATGTTGTATATATCTCAATTTAGAAAAATGTACACTTATGATTGGTTTTGTGCTCCAGGGTCACATTTTACCCCAAAAACATGTTGTCAATAGAGCTTAAGTTATGTTAGACTTGTACATACTGTATAGAACAGAAAATGAATACTTTATATGTGGCAAACTGCTTCATTAACACTATAGAATGAGGTGAGAAACACAAAAGAGCAAGTGAGAAGAAACATACAAAAGAGGCTATTGATGTTCCTTGAAACATTCATACTAATGAGGTGCTGTGAAAATGGGGCTCGATTGATGAAATATCAATGCTCTGGATATCTAGAGAGAGAGAGAGAGAGAGAGAGAGAGAGAGGTACAGGAAAGTGCACTTCCCCTCTACCCTTCATAAATTCTCTCGTCGTCCTCAAGGAGGACAGACCGTTTGAGCACTAATGCAGGTGTTTGAGTGAGCTGAGCGCAGACAGACGGGCCACTCTTTGATCTGATGCTGTCTCTCATTTTAATGGGGCTGAGCTTTAGTCTTTCTGTAATCCAATCCCTCATTTCTGCCCCATTACAGCTCCTCATCTCTCAGTCCATCCCTCACTCTGCCTCCTGTGTTTCTCCTCATTTTCTCATTTACTCTTTCGTCCCACCTCTCAAGCACCACTCACCCTGTTATTAGAGGTAGAGCGAGTACAGATTTCTTTCGTAATGACTCCCACCTGATTTAACAAGCATTTTTTCAGCAGTTAGGAGCCATGTACTAAAGTAGTGTTAAGGTAGTGTATGAAGCAGTATGCAGCAAAGTAAACGTTTCAAACTGTAAATGTCACGTACATTTTAAATATTAAGGTAAATAATAAGGTTATTTCGTTTTTTTTATTTTAATTTTTTTATGCAGTTTTGTGTGAATATTTTTCAATTTAAGCATCTGGCCAAATAACGAGCGAAGAAAGAGATGTCAAAGAGACCATTAAGTGAAAATGTTGGTTTTGTGGTTTTTAGTCTATGTCTATTAGTCTAAAAAACTGAGAGAAGGCCTTTTACAGGCTTTTTCCTTCTGGTAAAACAGATCAGAAACAGTGCCAAAATTATATTACATTGCTTCTTGCACATTTTGCAGCACTTTCGAAGTGAAACGTCAATTGGCATTTCACTGAAACAGATCAATGCAACAACATTTCATTATTGTGGTTGTTGGTCTACGTATCGTGGCAATTAGGATATTTAATGTCCAGTGAATTGTGCTAAAAGGTTAATAGTCATTTGGATTTGAAAATAACATACCACACTGTAAACAATTACCGTGAATTTAACGATAAAAGACCGTAAAAATGCTACAGTAAAAACCTGTTAAATAGTTAACGGTAAATTCCCCTACTATATACGGTGAAAAACTGTATTGGACATTACATGTAATTTTACGGTAGTATACCGTTTTTGGAAGTGAAAAAGACCGTATAATTTACAGTGAATAACCATAAATTGACATTCCCAGAATTCCCTGCGTTATATTTCAAATATAACCACCTATCACCACCTACTTTGGTGAATTACAAAGGTACAAAACAGATTTCAGTACTTCAATAGGTTGGTATATTAACATTATTTCAGTTAATGAAATTACGGTATTTAACTGTAAATTTAAGTTAAAACCGTAAAACCTAAAACATTGCTACCGTTTTTTTTTACGGTAAAATTCCGGCAACCACAGCTTCCGTTTTTTTACGTAAATTTTACAGTGCACCTAACACTAACCTAATTGTTAACAAAAGCAAATTTAAGATAAAAATGCATTTGCTGAAGCAACCATGCTGTTTTAGCTTGCTTCTACAAGCCTTTAAATTATTTTATCGTCATTCGAACCTGAGCACTCCACATTGTGCGATGCTGTACCAGGTGAGGTACCAAGCAAGTTTACTAAATCAGAAAAGCAACACATATCCAGCTGGATATCAATACAGTATGTTTTAGTTTGCAAATCATGCACTACAGTAAAATTGTTTTAAGGTCATAATAACATAGTATTGTGCAAAGAACTGTATAGAAATAAGTCTATATTAATAAATAACCTGGCTTGGTAATCATATTTGTGTGTTTTACTGCCACTAGTATTCATTTCAGTTTTGAAACTGCAGTGATAGGCATGTTTTTGTAAAAATTATAGGTAGATAAATGTGTTTCCGATGAGCCTGTTTCAAACGTGAATGTTACCCACCATTAATTATACTAATACTAGCTGTAGCAAGCGCTTAATTATCCATGTTAGGATGTTTCTAATCATCTGCCTAACTACATCTGCCTTCAATCTGATGCATAATCAGCCGGACTGCTGAAGCAGCTCTTACATTATCATGCTCCTCTCTGAACCTCTGTAATGTAGTCGTTCATTAGCAGAGTCGCCAGCGTGTCTTTAATGTGAAGAATCAGCAGCATTGATCCGCTCCTGTGAAGCAGAGAGTCCTCAGGGAGGAGTGTAGTACTGAGGAGACACCTCACTTCAGATGGCTTCATCCTGAGTGTCTATGATGGCTCTTATCATCTCTCTCTGAGGACTCTGCTGCTTTATGAAAGTAAGATTAAAAAGTCCAGGCTGAAAGAGAGAGAGGGGTTTGGTCATGATGAATGGAGATAAGGAGGCAGATGTGGACTGGAAGGAAGATATACGTATGAAGGAGTTTACTGTAGACCCAGTGGAACCTTTTATTGCTCTGGGTTGTGTTTTCATAGCCCAGAAGACCTAATGGAGGTCTCAGTTATCTTTATGATATCCTGATCTTAAGTATCAACTTATATGTTTCAGGCATGTCTCCCAAAACCCCTTCGAGGGAAAAAAGACCACTGATTAGGGATGTAACAATTACCCGCGAGCCGGTTGAAAATCGATTCAAAATGTGACGATTCAAATCGGTTGAGATGCTAAACAAATCGCGATTCCATTAGGTGTAGGAGTTTATATGAATGCATGTCTGAGGGGAACTTACTGTCTTTAGAAAAGTGTAGATGGTATTTTTTGTAATGCATATTAAAGTTCATAAGTGCAGCGCTGCTTTGTTTACAGCAGAAACCAAGGAAATGCTTTAAGCGCCACCTGCTGGCAGAGAGTGAATCTGCGTCTCGTTCAGCTCGTCTGCTGTTTCGGTTTCATGCAGATCTTTTTTTATATATAGTTTCACAAAACTGAAGTCAAATCATTCTGTTTTTGCTTCAAATTTCGAAATTATACAATCTAATTTAGATTAAAAACTGCTCATGTTGCATGTATGCAGCATCTTTGTTTGGATCATGATTAAAATGCAGTGGTTGCCTCTAAGTTTAAATGGAAAGAGCACAGACAAAGCAAAAGGGGGGCTTATTTGTTTATATGAAGAGTTTCGGTCCTACTTTATATTAAGTGGCCTTAACAACTATGTACTTACATTTAAATTAATAATTTGGTACAATGCACTTATTGTGTACATACATGTTATTTAGCAGATGCTTTTATCCGAAGCGACTTACAAATGAGAACAATAGAAGCAATCAAAACCAACAAAAGAGCAATAATATGCAAGTGCTATATTAGTATATTATTATAGTGTTATATTTCAATTTCACAAAGAAGCATGCAGCATTTTGTCCAAGCAATAATAAAAGGACACATTTAATTTATAATTTGTCTTAAATCTCATTTTGTTAAAAAAATCGTGAATCGAATCGAATTGTGAAATCAAAATCGTGAATCGAATCGAATCGTTACTTGAGTGAATCGTTACATCCCTACCGCTGATTGTTGTACATTTTCTAATTGCTTTATATTAAATGAAACACAGTTATTGAACTGGTGTTTCACATCATAGGCGTTACTATAGTTTGTATTTTTGCACGGTTGGAACACTGTATTGACCAATCAACATCCAGAATCAAAGCTAGAGTATGCATATTATACTACAGGATACGGGTGCTTCTCAATCAGAAGGTTGCATCCTAGTGCGGTCAACCATCTGCGACATAATCAGCTACCATCGAAGGTCGTCTCAGTTTGAAGGATCCCATTTTGCATTTGCAATTGTGCATATTTTGAAGGGTGTATCAAGCATATACCGTTGGTGTCATCCAATCACCCACAATCCTCTGCACACATTCCAATTAATAAAAATAAACAAATAACTGGCAGTATTAAATCGCCACTGAGCTTGTCCAATTTCATTGTAATGCAAGATTATTTTTTTTTTGATTATGTATTGATAATGTTTACTCCTGTTTTACTCTAAATCACATAATACTAATTTGGCCATGATGTAAACCACTGGGAGGCCACCAATGGTTGCCATTCGCTGTGTTGTATTAAGAGAAAGTTGGTTAATATGAAGTATTTTCCAAAAAATATTTTTGTTATAGTATTTTTATGCCGTAACCGTGTGAGAGGCAATCTTTATGACATAGCCATGTGGACTTTGTGTGTATTTCCTGTTTAAAACCGCACTAATAAAAACGTAATACATTTATTTCATGCTAAGTATAGTTCAAGTCTATTAACATATTTACTGAAATAATGATAGATACATAAACAAATCTACTTAAACTTTATTTTACTTGTGCTTTATTTGACTTTTTTTTACTTGTGCACATTGCGCATTTTTAATATTAAGCCTAAAATGTGTTTGATGAGGATTGTATGATCTTTGAATAATGTCTTTAAATGCAAGATATATAAAGTGTACCTGAAGTATAGTTTGACTTAAATATACTTCAGCATATCTTCAGTTGGACTTCAGCACTACTTCCACACAATTAAAGTGCATTAAGTACAAAATTAGTTGTTGCAATTTAGCAGACTTTAAATATACAAGTTTAGTATGCCAAAAGTACAATTGCAGGTTTTTGTATCAAGTACATAAATGCATGCATGTAAATGTCTTTGTAGGCTAGTATACTACTACATTTAAATGAAATAAATGTATTTCAAATACATTTTAGTATATATATTTTTTTCACTAGGGTGTTTAATACTGTGGAAATGTAATGAGTGATGAGATTGCAAATTGAATAACATCACTTTTTCTCATTCTCAGGGTCTTTCAGAAGTAAAGGAATTAAAGCGTCTGATGTCCTCCCTGTGCTGAGAGAAAAAGTAGCAAAATTGATCAGGTGAGTGTGAGATCTGTGAGATGTTTTGAGTGTGAGTGACAAAAACAATTTCACCCTGATGTTATTTGCTCACACATTTTGAAAATGACTGATGTTTGACACTGAGCCTTTCTCATTTGGCTCTGGGGTCGGTGGTGCATCCAGCTACCGCACTCGATCTGTAAATGATGTGTTTTATAGGGGTCATATGATGCTATTTTAAAGATCATTATTTTGTGTATTTGGTGTAACAGAATATGTTGACATGCTTTAATGTTCGAAAAACACATTATTTTTCAAATACTGTACATTATTGTATGTTCTCTATGCCCGCCTCTCTCAAACGCTTCGTTTTCTACAAGCCCCTCCTTCCGACAACCACAGTCTGCTCTGATTGGCCAGCTGACCCAGTGCATTGTGAGTGGCCGAACACCACAAGCACTCGTCGAAAACGTAACGCCCCTTACCATAATCACAGCTTCATCTTTCAAAGTAAATATCAAGACAGTTAATAATGTTGTTAGTTTTACCATCAGTTCAAGCCCGAAAGGGGAACAGAGTCGCGTGACAGACACAGTGATGATGCAGTACACAAGCGGTTAAGACAGCTGACGTGCTATGATTTCTGCAGTTCACTCTCCTGTGATGTGACCATGTTCCCCTCACACACACACACACAAAACGCATTACTCTGCGCTGCGCAAAACTCCGCATTTGAACAGTCTATAGCAGATACTTAAACTAATAACAAAACATACTTACAGTCGCTGATTCAGAAGCGCCAGATTGTCATAGCAAAGTCGGAATTGACCCTTTTTTTTTAGAAATAGCCTTTGCACAGCCAGCCTTGTACTCTTCTACGTTAAAAAAAATTGTCGTCCATAAAATGCTTTGCACAAATTCGAACATCTGGGTTGTGCTGTTCTGTTGTAAATAAATCTGAACCAATGATTCCTAAATGCATCTACTTTCTGAAGGCCGAATAAAGTGCTTTTGCTTTCGGCTAGAAACACACAGCGTCTCCCTGACATGCTGCTTCAACACGACTGCTGTTCCTGAAACCACGCCTTCTTTCTTTGCGTGCACATAAGGGCGACGTTATGCAAATCTTCCCACAAAGTGACGTAGATATGTGGGAGCGTGTTAGAACGAGGCATTTTAGGTAGGCGTGGTTGACTCTTAACTTTTATAAAGAATATCTCTTTGGATTTGAGACTTTAGTCTTTGCAACTTTACAGATCTTCTTTATGCACCAAGAGCTTGTAACACTCCAAAGAGAAAGGAAAATGCATCATATGACCCGTGTGGAGGGGTTTTCTTGAAACTTCACAGATTTCAACCTGCAGCTGTTTCACATGTTAACAGCTGGCTGAATATAGTGAGCTTGTTCAAGCATGCCATGCAGAAGTCAAAATATTGGATTTGAGGCACAGTGATTTGTGTGCTAGTTAATCTTGTGAGATGTGAGATACAGCAGCCATCAAATGCCTATAATGCAACCACTGTCTGTCCGTCTACAATAAAATTTGAATGCTTAGTGATGTGAAACTGCCATAATGAGCTTTGTATGAGTTCTCTCTTACCTACGTGTATGAATGAAATCAATCTCAAAATCAAGGTGTTCAGGACACTTTATTTAGGGAAAAATGAGGGATGAATCTCTAGGGGTGTCAGTGATAATTTCTCAGCACAATCTCTTCCTGTTTTTTGCCTTCTTCCTTCCTTTCTCTCATACACATTTTTATCATGGATCCTGTTCTCTAGCCCTCTTTTTTCCCACTATTTCCTATAACTGCTTCTAATGAAAGTTTGGTATAAAAGTTTAGTAAGCCTAAATATGAGCAATAGCAATAGGAATGTAGTAACGCTTGCTATAGATAACACGGACGATGCTACCTTCTAAGACTTATTTAGGCCATAATAGAGATAGTATGCAATTTATGGTAAAAACTGGCAGTTGTGGTGGCTAGAAATTAACCATAAAAAAGTATGGTGAAAATGTTTTTAGTATTACAGGATGGCATAATGAGGCCTGTATAACTCACAATTTATAACTGTATGTTTCATTAAGTGATATAATGTTAATTTACTGTCAAAGGTACAGATAGCATTTGCTTTTCCTCCCACCTCATATTATTTCCATCACAAAAGTGTACCCAAAATTTCTCAGCGCAAAGCAAGAGTCTTGCAAGTGAATGCAACGTTTCTCAGGGGAAGAGAACGAGAGAATGCAAACGCGTTGAACTATAATGTTTCATTCCATCTCATCTCTGTATATTTATGATGACAAAAAAAAAACTATTTAAATTTAAATATATGTAATGTGTCACTCAGGGACTTCTGGGAATGTCCTTTTACTATGTTTAACAATAAATTATACAGTGATTCATAGTCTGTACTTCCAAAGCACATAATAAAATTGCATATGTTAAACGATTTCCTTTTTTTCTTGCAGGAGGTCGTGATAAGAGAGGTGGCCCCATCCTGATCTTTCCTGCCAGGAGTAATCATGACCGAATAAAACAGGAGGACCTGAGACGACTCGTAACGTACCTGTCCACTGTGCCCAGGTGAGCTTAATGTTAATGTGTGGATCAAACAAACTACAGAGCAGACTTTAGCATTATGGATGTAAATGTGTCTTTATTCTGTATAAACGGGTCTCTGCTCTGCCCTCCTGGGCTGTTTTCAGAGCAGATAGTCTCAGCTCTTGCGTTACAAGAATCATACGGCATAGTACAATATTAGTCTGCATTATGTATCTTATTAAAGGATCACAGTGTAAAATATTCACAGCGCAGGAATTTGAATAAACTCTGCCTTAATGTGGTTTTGTTCTCTATGCTCCTCACTGAGAGAATTATTCAAGAACAAGCATTTACATTCCCACAGTGAAAAGTTGTGTTTGTAAAATTGGAAGTTGAATAATAGCATAACTCTAGTTCGACATGTCTCTGATTAGCTGTGTTGCTTGGTAATTGACATGATATGTCTAAATCTTAAACGTTTATTATTATACATGCAAGCTCATATTATCTAGTGTACTTTTAAAAATGAATCTGTACAGTATTTTCAGGTTCTTATGTAAATGCATATTAATTGTAGCCTGAAAATATATGGACAACCTAATAATTTAAACCATAAAAATTTAAAGTTATTGAAGTAATGGATTTCAAAGACACCCAGGTACCTTAGCAACCGCATAGCAATACTCTAGCACCCGACCCGGGTACCTTAGCAACCGCATAGTAACACCTTAGCAACCACATAGCAACACCCTAGCAACCGCATCAGCCAATACCCCCCACCCCCCCCTAGCAGCCACTCTGAGGTCCTTAGCATCTATCTATCTATCTATCTATCTATCTGTCTGTCTGTCTGTCTGTCTATCTATCTATCTATCTATCTCAGACTGTATTGCCTTTAAAACATTACAACTTTAAGCTTTTAAAACTACTTTAAACGTCCACACTATTAAGACTGCAAAACTATAAACACTTACACACCCTTTTTTAAGTCTTAAACTTTCAAACTTTTTTAAAGGGGTGGTTCATTGACGGATTTCATTTTTAAAGTTAGTTAGTTGTCGTAAGGTTGATGGTCTCTGAGCATAAACCAAATTCTGCAAAAGTACGAAGGGAAAGTGCATGCCAACTAATTCTGGCAGTTTAATGCTACAAAAACGGCTGGTAGGGACTACAAAAAGTTACTTCCGGGTTCGTGACATCACAAACCCACACCCTCCTTAAACCCCGCCTTCGGGAAAAGGCAGCAAAGGGGGCGAGGGCATGCTGCGCTGCTTTAGAGAAGAGGAAGAGAAAACTAGAGGTGCACGTAAAAATCTTCTCATATATGAATCGCGGATTTTTTTTTTTTTTTTTTTCTGTCTTCTAACGATTTAATGGAGTACAGGCTTTCAAAAATCAAGTTCTAAAGACAAGCGGTTCTTAATATGTTTCCGCGGCCCCCTGCTCTGCCATGCTCTGCATCTCTCTGTAGCTCAGCCTCCAAAATGACTGTTCCAATACACACTTATTTTCAATAGCTATGAGAAGCATTACAACCAATGGACGAGCATACGGTTGTATGTATATAAACACTTGTAATTTTGAAGCTAAAACATAAGTAGTAGCCTTACAACAGCGTATCTAAAGTAGGAGGACAACAATAAAAAAAACATAGGCTACCATTAAAACCTTGCTTGCACAGGTTCGGCACACGATACCTCAATAATACTGGGCTCAAACTGATAAGCGATATTAACGATGCCGTTGTTTACAATACAACTGGAGCAAATGCTGCTGAGGTGAGGGGCGGGACGTTTACGCCGCAACACTAGAGGGTTTAGCCAATACACAAACAAACTGGACTAGCAACCTTAATCAGAGCTCTATTTCTGAGGGGCTTCATAAAAGAAGGAAATGATCAGCCTGTTTTTCAGAGAAGGGACAGAGAGGTGTGGAATAAAGGTAAATTATGTGAAAAATAACGCGTTTTTTTTTTTACGAAGCATTAACACATGTTAGACTGCACCCCATAAACACAATCAAGCCTAGAAAAAACCCAGTGAACCACCTCTTTAAACCTTAATCATGTTGGTCTGACAAGTTTTTAATATAGTTTAACATACAACCCCCCTCTCCCCCCCCCCCCCCCCCTCATTTTAAAGGTCTTGAGAGTAAGGATTCAAATATTAATTAATTAAATCAATATTTCTTTTTCTTTCTTTCTTTTTTATTTGTTATTTGTCTCTTTAAAATGATCTAAATTGCAGCCTGTAAATAATAGTGACAACCTTAAATTCTTGAAAAGTCATGGATTTCAAAGGAATTTTGTCTATTTAGTTAGTTAGCTGGTTGAAGGTTAGCTTTTGTCTCTTTAAAATGATTCACAAACCACTAGAAAAGGCACGGCAGTTCATTGATCTAAAGGTGTTTGACCCCTAAATAGACTGAAAAATAATGACATTGTGTCTTCTGCAGCCTTACTGCTGTGCTCTGTTGTAAAAGTGCATTACTTGGGTGTATACCTGTTAACATTAATTGAAATATTCTGTTAGAATATTTAGATAAACTGGCTCCTTTGCATTAAATTGTCAGGTCTGGTATTGTGCCAGTGTTGCTTCCGTTTCTGTCTGTGTGTTATAACTGCAGCTGACCTCACTGGGCCACTGATCAATGCTGTCTCTGCCCTCAGTTGTCAGCATCAAAGCTGTGAGCTAAGCAGTGAACAAAGATGGACTTAATGCGAGTTTAATTAGGAGGAAGAGAGAAAGAAACTGAAGGGAGGGAGAGCCCCCTCTCTTTAAGCCATTCCCACAAGCCATGATTCATTAGTGTTTTGATGTGTCGGTGCCCACAGACATCTGAGCTTCTGTCCCCTTTAGCTGCTCTTTAACGCAAAACAGCTTTCAGCTTCACGCAGATGAACTGAAAGGAGCGATGCTGGTTCTCTGAGAGGTATCAGTTACCCTGTTTCATGACGTGATGTGGTTAAGTGTCTCGAACTTGTGTGTATAGTATAGGAGGGTCTGCCTGACGTGTTTCCAAAGCATTGTTCCTCCACCCTTTGCATTAACCGGACCCTCCATTCTGTCAACCGAAAGATATCCTCATTAGCAAAGAAGAACAAGTCATCTACGTCCATTATGGATGTATAAATATCACAGTTGACACAGAACCTGGCCCAGTTCGATTTCCACTCGGGAGCAGCGCTTGCATCATCAGTGTCGGATGGATCAGCGTAAAGCAGTGCAGGCTGCTGGTTTGGTGAAGAGGGAAAATCAATGATATTGAGTCAGCTTGCTAACCCCCCTTCAGGCTATGATTCATGCCCTGTGCTTCCTGCGCTGGCATATGATATAGTGTGTGTGACATGCTCTTTTGATTCTTGTCTGCATTCATGTTTGCCTTAAAATGAGCATTCTGTCATCGTTTGCTCACCATCATGTCGATCCAAACCGGCATGACTGACTGGAGCACAAAAAGAGATGTTTTAAAGAATGTAGGCATTCCTAAAAAAAAGCATCATAAAAGTATCTTTTACAACCTTCATCTTGTGCTCTACAAGTTCCAAATAGAATAAAATGATATGGCTTTGGAACAGCGGGTTTATTAGTGGCTAAGCTGGATTTGAAATTAACACCAAACGTGATTTATAAATAGAGACTGGACAGTTGGCCAAATATAAGATTGGAAAAATAAAATATGGTCAAAGTCGTGAAGTATGAAAATAAAAGTGTCTGTCCCCTCAACACTGAGAAAGTTTGGTGTAGAAATCATCACATGCAGAATTAAAATAAGATATAATGGCCGTGAATTAACAATTAGTTCCCAAAACATTCATTTATGGTCACATTTTATTCATTCGTTTACATTCACTACATTCAGTTTATGTAATGGAACAAAACGTCTAATTATCGTCAAGTTATGTTTACCACAGACCTTATATTGCTCAGGAATTGAAAAAAAAATCCATAGGAACATCTCAAAGGAACTGTTGCCTTAACTACTTTGTACTTACATTTAAATTAATCACTTATTGTGTACATACATTTTTTTACATTGTACTTATATTTTAACAAATGCCTGCATGTGATTACATTTGTAATTCATTTATGTAATTACATTTATACTTACACTGTTGACCCATCGCTTACACCTTAACCCCCAAACCTGTCCCTAACCTCACCCGTATCATATCCCGCCTCAATAGCAGCAAAAGTGATTTACAATACAATATGAACAAAATAAGTACAGTGTACTTATTTTTGATGTAAATCCATAGTAGTTAAGACCACTTAATATAAAGTGGGACTGAAAAATAAATAAAACAAGAGATGAAGAGGTCTGTGATGGCATTTGGTGAACGTTAAGTTCTTTGTTTTTCTTGAGTTAGTTTGTCTGGGATGAAGATTCGAGGCTTTGTTAAGTGTTTATGTCCAGCTATTGAATTACTCAACACAAAGTCGACAGTGTGGCTTTGGCAGTAGTTCATCCCATCGCAGGAGTAAAGTGTTAGAATTTACGGCTGTTGTTTTTGACTTGATTCCCACACAGACCTCAGAATGGCAGGAACTGAAAGAGGCTCATATGTGCCATTATGTAGTTCCTAAACACACAGTGCTTTTACTGACTTTATCTTTATTTCCTCTTTGAGGCATACGGAAATCTGTGTGCTGTTAATTTTACCGTCACTGAAGCACTGGTGAGTTATATTTATCTTCCAATCTCTGCGCGCTACTTCAAAAGCATGAGCCAGAAATAGAAGCCGAGCTGTTTCCGCTTAAGCTGATGAGAACAATCCTCGAGGAACATTTTAAATGGTGTCTAAACAAATCCCCCTGTTGTGTTCCAAGATGATAATTGGTAGAAGAGATTCTGAGTGATAGCATTTATATGGAAATTCAAGAACCAAAGTGGTTTAAATGCAATAAAGAGGCCAAATGTGCAACACTTTATGGTCTGAAGGACACGCTAGTACTCCTGTACACACTCTCTTGCTCTCTTTCATTGTCCTTTTTCTCTGGGCCAAGTGACTCATTTAATATGAGTCAGACAGGGATCCTCATCAAAAGTGGCCTACACTCTCAGCGTTTTGTATAAGAAGCTCATAGAAGACAACATTTAGCATTTGAAAAGATTTCAGGACCATTTAAAAGTTTTCATGATCATGTCATAATCCGTTCCAAAAATGTTATAAAGGCTGAAAACTATACATATACATGAGCAGGGGAGGACCTAACCAATAAGTGAGGTAAGCAGCTGCTTAGGGCCCCAGGGAATCACGGGGCGCCATCTGATATTGGCAAAACAGATACTCCAGAGTGTATTTGTGTTTGAGGTTTCTATTTTCAAAGTCTTTTTGCCGCGTTGTGCAATGCAGCCAATCACATTTATGTGTCTTGATTTCTTGAACACAATGGTCTATCAGAGGTGTTAAAGTTAGAATCCACTCACTGCCCAAAACGCTAGAGTTTTTGTTCAGTGCCAAGTTTCTGTACACTGACGAATCTTCTCATGTGCACCGATATGATTATTTCCAGTAATCAGAGTAAGGACCTAATCACAGTAAGATGTTTACATGACACAAGCAAACCATTTCACTCCTGTTTACATGCAATTTTCATTATTCTGATTAGAAGTGTGGTTATTTTTACAGCCATTATTCGCATACCACACAGCGCAAATGAGATATAGTCATCACATATACATTAGGCATGTGGCCACTGGCCACTGCCTACTTACTTCAATTGAAAAAATATGTCATGGAATGTATTGAGAAGCGTACTCCCATGAGATGAGGTTGCACGCTGTCTTGCACGTCTCTTCGCACGACCAACAGAAACAGAAATGGTGTCGACAGAGTTTACGATTTAGAGTTAAAAACTTATGTATTCTCACAAACTTCATTAATGAAATTATGTGAACAATACGCAGCATCCATTTACGTCCAAGCACATGTGATTAAGGCATTACAGGCCTGGAATGCATATTAACAAAATTGTACACCACATAGTTTAATGCAGTTATGGTTCCTAAATATTTACAGTAGGTATTGAGAGGTGTGTGCCTTTTCAAATCATGTCCAATCAACTGAATTTTCCACATGTGGACTCCAATCAAGTTGTAGAAACATCTCAAGGATGATCAGTGGAAACAGGATGCACCTGAGCTCTATTTTGAGTGTGAATTGGGCATGAATACTTATGTACATGTGACTTTCTTTTCGTTTTTCATTTTTAATAAATTTGCAAAGATTTCAAACAAACTTCTTTCATGTTGTCATTATGGGGTATTGTTTGTAGAATTTTGAGGAAAATAATGAATTGAATTCATTTTAGAATAAGGCTGTAACATAACAAAATGTGGAAAAGTGAAGTGCTGTGAATACTTTCCGAATGCACTACTTAAAAAGTATTCAGTGTAGTGATTACAAAGAGAGTTCTCTTTGTGTGCTTTCTTGGCTATGCATAATCCATTCAGAATTTGACTAAAAGCTTTGTTTTTCATGCTGCTAGAAGACCAATGGCCTCTAACATGCTGCAGAGGTCTTAAAATTGCAGTAGACAGGACCAAAATATGATATGTCAAACTAGTCTAGAGCACCCTAACTAGTACTCTCAGTGATTTGATTCTGGAACCAGTAAATGCCAAATAATTCATTATAAATAACAATATGATTATAAATAAGATGATTAAATCATTGTAGTAGTGTTTCATTAACAAGTAAGGTATAGCTTATGATACATTATTTGTTTATGTGACAACTGTCTTAACTGTCTCACAGCAGGGATATTTACCTCAGAAAAGAAAGTATACACATACTTTTGAGATGTATAGGCCTTGTGTTTTGTGTCATGATTTATTTTTGCTTTGATTTCTCAAAATGATTCACTTGTGTGTTTTTATGGGCTCATTGCACTATCCCATAGACAATTTGTGAAAGCATAAATAAACCCTATACCTGGAATTTGCTTAGGGCCCCCAAATCACTAAAGTCAGCACCAGACAATACCTGTCACAGGTATTTTTCACATCAGTTTTGTTTTCTTGTCACAGTTGCATTGCGCTGCTCTTTGAGGACTCAAAGGCAGTAAAGCATATGTTCTGTAAAGCCGCTCACTAGAGCTTAAAGACGTTGAAACAAGACATACAACTCTGTAAAGCTGCTTTGAAACCATATATTGTGAAAATTCTATACACTATACAAATACCTGCTTTGTTCAGTTGGAATAATAGTGTAGCAAATTACACTGCATGAAAAGAGCTGCATACGGACCAGTAAACTCCTCTACACACCGCACATTTTCAGACAAATCTGGGAGTATTACTGACCAGACACGGGAAATATCATGGTCCGTATACTGCCAAACCAATTCGGATGTATGTTACTGAGGTATACTTCCATGCAACAGCCATTTGTTGCCATGGCAAGTAATCCCCTCAAAACGTTTTTTTCAGGGGCACATTCACACCTATGTGCCACTGTGCCCTCCCCTTTTGGTCATTCGTGTTAAACTGGATTGGTTGATTTGAAACTAAACCCATCCCTAAACCAGACAGCTGTTGGGCCACTGTTACGGACTGCTCAGAGACTGAGTGAGGATCCAAATGCAGTGTTTATTAGGAAAATCCAGAATCGAAATCAGACAGCAGGCAAGGGTCAACACACAGGCAATCAGTCCGACTAAACAACAAGGCAGAGAACACAGGTGTAGCGTCTCGACCAATCTGACACACTAATTTTTATTTGATTTAACAAATCAATTATTCATTAGATTAACAAATCGTCACAGTCCCCACACTCACTTACTGGATGCCAGGGGTAGTTCGGCCTGAACACCATCCCCCACCTGGTCCCCATGACCACTAATCCTGCTAGCAATGGTGTATGGACTAAAGGAATGCGGGCAGAGAAACTTCCTCATTTTCCTCATAAGAAAGACACGTAATGCCCAGAGAAATGGACTGTTCTATAATTAATTCATAGGAAAACTTTTCTTTGATTGAATACCCATATCCTGTGGTCATTGTGTATACCATTACTGTCTTGTATATTGTCTGTTGTAGTGTATGCTGTTTTATTCATGTTATCATAGACCACTAGTTAATATAACCTCACCTATTTCATGTCTAGTATCTATGAATTCGCTTTTTTTATGATCGAAACAAGCGTGTATATTAAATGCTGATACCTATGCAACATATTGATATTCTAAGAATCGGTACTAATTTGTGCCTCAACACTCAAGCGAATTACATATGCAAAATACCATGCTTACAGACAAAGAGTCATACAAATCCCCAGTATTTCCAACCTCCCGATTGGGATTTCAGCCTTCCTCATTGGAAAAGCCCATCTTGAGAGGCGTGAATCTATGCAGGCTTTAAAAGGCCACACTCCAAGTGACCCGCCCCAGTCGGTGGTTCAGTCAAAAGCAAAGATGATGTGAGAAAAACGCTGCAGGATACCAAAGCATCTGTGCCAGGACTTTTCTTCGGCCTAGTCCTTTCCATACATCAAGTGACACTGACTCAAACTGGTTCTTCTCATCGACCCGATATTCAGCAAAGATCTACGGAGCTTTAGATTTGCATCAGGGGAATCTCTTTCAGACCGGCCGAGCCTCGCTAGTATCAAACTTGTTATTACTTGATACATTAAGTATCAGTTACACTTTTTAACAAAGGTGTGTTTGAACTAAGAATCTGCCGTATCCCTGAAGGCTTTGATCTGTTGAAGATACATGCAAAGTGTTCCATAAAATCAATTCTTTATGCCTCTTTCTATGCTGAGTTAAACTTAACCCTTTCCTATACCAACTGTGTGTGTGTTTGTGTGTGTATGTGTATGTTAGACCGGTTAATGTGTTTATGTAGTATGTTAGAATAGTTTAAGTGTTTATGTAGTTAATAAAAACCTTACTTTTATCACACTTGACATGTTCATTGTTTACTCATAACCGGAGACAATAATCATGCAGATTTACGTTACAAGCGTATAGAATTGTACAGTAAGGAAGTTATTTCCCTTAACCAGTAAATTAACGTTTTTAGAATTGACAAGACGGTTGACCCTTAGTGGTCAGCTAAATATCTACAGTGGTTCTAAAATATGAATAGTTAATTATAAACTAGTTATGGTTAATTATTCATATTCCCCATGAGCTGATTCGTTACAGCCTTTTGGTGGAGGATGCGGGCATGATAAACGAAAGTTATGTTTAAACACTGGCAACTTAAAAGTGTGTGCGTGACTTGAGATGCCCTGTGGTGTCCCTATTTGCTGGCTAGTTGAGATGCAGATAAAGTGGGGGTTTAAATTGGTACCTCTATTATGATTGGAAGAGTCTTTATGTATTTCATGATTAATGGTATCAGTGTAAGGTTAATCTGATTTTAGCATAGAAACCCTAATTTCAGTATTAAAGCGTAAATCTGTCTTGACAAAGCGTAAGTTTGAATCTCAGCTCAGCGGCATGTCCAACTGTACCATAATGTAATATGCTTTAGTGAAGAAATCACAAAATTGCAGTATTGTTTAAATTGTTTCTGAAGAAGGAATCTCAGTACACTTATATTAAGGTAGATTTGAGTGATGCTCCCCTTTCTACAGCATAAAAGCCTTATAGTTATAATTAGATTGAAGCAATTCATCTACACTTTGACTGTAGATATATAAGCCGAGCAACCTGGTGGTCATTACTGTGATTCACTCGCTGAGTGAAATTAAAGGGTAATACTGTACTTTAGTAATCTATGTGACGGCAAAACATAATACTAATAGGTTTAAACGGTCTAAATACAGTAAACCAGTTTGGTATCTTTAAACAAGGCAAGACGTTTATGGTGAATTAGAGAAGCAATCACCGCAGGATAATGTAATGCAACAAGTCTTGAAGGTTGAAAGCACCACGTTCTAACACTGTGGGAATGATTAACACAAGACAGCATTCAACGTGTTAATTACAATGGCATGAATTGGTCCGTGACCCACTCTTTGTCACAGAAGTGACTAACGTCAACATATCCCAACACGCCATGTTTGTAACACCAACCATTTGAAGCAGCTAAGATAAAACGACTTAGCATCAGTTTCATTTTGGCTAAGGACCAATAGCTTTCACAATTAGGGTAACAATATTAATTGAAGCTTAAATACAGCATGCATGTGGCAGAAGTGTGAAGTAATTGAAATGAACCTAATCATGGTTTCTGACTTTTTCCCTACTCCCCTACCAGATATTCACTTCGTTTTCTCTTTTCTATGTTTCTCAATCTTCATTGTCTCAGCGAATTAAATATCTCGGTATCCTCCGGAGGAACTGCTATGGTGCTTTATTACTAAGTTCCTAAATCTAAAGTAATAAATCTAAAATAAGTCTATCGGGAAAGAGCATTAGGTATTGGGGGGGCACTTTTAAGTAACACACTAATCAAATAGGCTGCTATTTGTTCACTAATCCGGACTTTTACCACTTGTTGTGTTAATACAGTAAGCTAATTTTAAAACCCTTAACCTGTTAGGCCCCCTTGCTGGTCTCTCTGAACCTCAAAGGGAACCAGAGACATTTCTATTTTTGATTTGTTTATTTTCAAACATTTGCCCTAATTGTAAAACCCTGTTACAAAGTCATCTAGACAAAAACTAGGGCATAACTATAGTCCTGAGCACCAAATAATAAGCACAATCTGAATAGAAATGCTCTCCTTTTACTTCTGCTTTTCCCTTTTCTCCTTCATACCTCAGAGATGAAGC
>JADLZN010001183.1:0-31355 GCA_018155175.1 Sinocyclocheilus anophthalmus | reverse complement strand
AGTCAAGGAAAATGGGAAGGGTGACCTCTGATGGCTAGTAGATGGAAGTTCATGGACCGGATACGTAACAGAGCCCACCCCCCAAGGAGCGGCTTCCAGACGCACAAAACCCTTTACGATTCCGGAAGGCGGTGGAGTGGAGGCGGAACAGGGAGAGGGATGGAGGGCCACCTGGAAGTGAAGAGACCATGCACTGAGGCAGGACCGGCGGAGCAGAGAGCCAGGGTGGAGCCGGCAGTACAGGTGGAGAAGAGAACCACCACGGCGGGGCAGAGAACCACAACGGCAGAGCGGAGGACCCCCACGGCAGAGCGGAGGACCACCACGGCGGAGCAGAAGACCACAAGAGCCAGACAGTAGCAACCCAGCGGGGCAGGAACCACACGGCGGAGCAGGGACCACCGAGCCAGACAGACCCCAGGCGGAGCCGAAGGAAAGGAACCACACCGATCGGGAGACCATGGCGGAGACTGTAACAAAGAGAGAGCAGAGACAGACAACACAGAAAGAACATTGATAGACAAGACTGAGCGTTCAGAGGGCAGCCTCCCTGGCTGGATCGGGACAAGACAAAAGTTCACAAACAACCTCCTTGACAGACACAAAGCAAGCAACGAACCAAACTGCTCCATAGCGTGGACAGGCAGGCTGAGGATTCCCGACGCCTCTTAGCTCGTGACGGACGAGCAGGTGTTCGCAAAAAGCTTTATCGCCGTGACACGGATGGCAGGGAGTCGCAACGGCCGTCTATAGCGGGAGGGACGAGCAGGGGTTCGCAAACGGCCTCTATAGCTGCGACAGGACGAGCAGGGAGTCCGCAAACGGCCTCTATAGCTGCGACAGGATGAGCAGGGGAGTTCGCTAAACCGGCCCTATGCGGCGACAGCGAGCAAGGAGTTTGCAAAGGCTCTATAGCCTGTGACAGATGAGCAGGGAGTCCGCAACGTCTATAGCGTGTGAAGGACGAGCAGGGAGTTAGCAACCGGCCTCTATAGCTGGACAGGAGAGCCGGAGTTCACAAAATGGCCTCCTGGGCCGGAACAGGACAGACAGAGAGTTCACAGACGGCCTCCTTGGCTGGAACAGGGCGAGCAGAGAGTTCATTGACGGCCTCCTTGGCCGGAACAGAACAGGCAGAGAGTTCATAGGCGGCCTCCTTGGCCGGAACAGGACAAGCAGAGCGTTCATAGATGGCCTTCTTGGCCAGAACAAAACAGGCAGAGAGTTCATAGGCGGCATAACTTTTTGTTTTTTTTTTTTTGTTTTTTTTTTTTTTTTTTTTTTTGCCGGACAACAGGACATCAGAGAGTTCATAAGATGGCTCCTTGCCGGAACAGAACAGGCAGCGGCGGAGTTTTTTCAATTTGTTAGATGGCCTCCTTGGCCGGAACAGGACAGACAAAGAGTTCATAGACGTCCTCCTTGGCCGAAACAGAACAGGCTGACAGTTTTGGGTGCTGGGCGCCCACACGCAGGAGTGAAGCGGCACGCCATTTCGGGAGGGTCTGCAGCATGCGTCCGCAACTCATGAAGGACTGCAGCGATACCATGGCCTCTGGGAAGCACAGCAGCGGGAACGTACCTCTGGAGGTTCTGCAGCGTATGCCGCCACCTCTGGAGATGTTGTAGCGGGTGCCGCTGCCTCTAGCAAATCGGCAGTGGAGTACGCGGCCCAGATACACCAGTAAAGTGATCCCCATTGTGGGAAGCGCTACAGACAGGGGAAATAGTTCAGGGACTGGAGGGCTTGAGAGCGCTGGTTTAGGGATGCCAGCTGCACGTGCCGACACCAGCGGTGGGTCCTCCACGCTGGAAGCCAGTCTGGGATACTGAAGAACAGTCCTTGAGGATCTGGGTGCAACAGACAGGAAGTGACAGGATTCTGAGCGAACAGACATGATGTGACGTGACTCTGGATGATCAGCTGTGATGTGACGAGGCTCTTTGGGCCGATCAGCTGAGACTTGACTTGATCAGCAATGGAAGCTGTGATTGAGTTGGACTAGGGGATTCAACTGTGACTTGACTTGCTCAGGGGAATAAACTGTGATTTGACTTGATCATGATGATCAATATGACCAGACTTGATCAGGAAGAAAACGTGACTAGACTTGATCATGACAATCAGTTGTGACTGGGACCGACTCATGATGATAAACCGGGGACTCGATTTGACTCATACGATCACTGTGACTAACTCGACTCATGAAGATCAAATGTGGACTGAGACTGACTCAGAAGATCTGTTGGGACTTGACTGAGACTCATGATAATGAACTGAACTTGACTTGACTCATGACGATCAACTGTGACTAGACCTGACTCATGATGATCAACCGTGACTTGACTGAACTCAGGAAGATCAGCTGTGACTTGACTTGACTCATGAAGATCAGTTGTGACTTGACTGAACTCAGGAAGATCAGCTGTGACATAACGGGGTGCTGTTGTGTCTGCCCTCTTATGAGCGTGCTCCGCGGTCGCTGCCATTATGCGAGCGCGGTGGTGCGCCGCCATTTCACGAGCGGTGATCAACGGTAGCGATCAGTGACTTGAATATCCCAGAGCTTGTGGTGATTAAACTCAGCACGCCCACCGGTACGGCACAGAGGGGATCACGTTCCTCCTCCGCGATACCCATAGTCCACAAAGAGCCAACAGTCAATAAAGCATAATCCATACGCTCACATAGTGACGAACGCGGCCCCTTAAGTAGAGCCTAGACTTCAGCGGTTTCCTAACGACACTACAAAAAAAATCTATTAGAAACACAGTCCGGTAGTCAGAGTAATAAGCAATGTCGAGATACTCTTGAACGTAAGCCTTGAGCGAGTGTGTGCCCTGCTCGAGGGCTAACAACAGCCTTGCAGTATCCATACCTAGCCAATGTCCATATGATAAGCTGCTGGATCCTTGTGGGGCCGAGTATTCTGTTATGGGGCTGACAAGACGTGAGACATGCGGATCCATGTGCAAGCTTTATTAAGCAGAGAGATCAGAAACACAGGCAGGGTCGACCAATGGCAAAACAGGTATATGGCGGGCAAGACACAAGAATAATCCTAGGACTAGCGAAGGTCAACGAACGGCGAACAGAATCAAAAGGGGCAAGACTAAAGGGATAAATCCAGGAAAACAGGCGAAGATCAGAAACCGAGAAAACAGACAAGGCAAAACTAGGCTAAGGCAAGTAACGAGGGCTCTGCAGAGAGAGCTATCAATGCTGCGATAGTTTGTAGCGATACACGAATGGCAGGCCAGGAAGGGTCAGAGTGAGTGTAAATAGTGAGTGCGTGATATGAAACACGTGTGCAATCAGGGCGTGTTGCAATCAGTGAAATCAGTGTTGTGCAATTAGTGAACCAGCTGTGTGCAATCAGTGCAATGAATGATGGGATATATAGTCCGGGGTGATATGCAACAGTGTGGCATGCGAGAGTCAATGAAGATGGAAAGGGTGACCTCTGATGGCTAGCAGATGGAAGTTCATGGACCAGATACGTAACAGTGTGTGTGTGTGTGTATATACTGTATATATATATATATAATATTATATATATATATATTAATTGTAATGGGGTGGAAGGAACACGCGACAAGGAGAGCTCAAATAAATACCCCGGAGGGTGGATTTATTCCCAGGGAATGTGCTTAAGTGAGTGCGCTGTGTCCTGAGGTGAGTCGAGGCTTCTCCGTGCGTGAGTCGGTGCTTCTCCGTGAGCGTGATCCAGTGTCAGTGAGTCCGTGCGGCGCTCGTGCCTGGGCTGCTTGGTCACGGGCTAGTTTCTGTAAGGCAAAGGAGACAACACGTTAGCTTTCCACTTCTGGGAAACCATCTCTTCTCCCCTTCCTCGGCCTTCACGCGGCTTATCTGGCCGTGGGCTGATGACTCTCAGCTGTGACCAATCAGCCCGTGATGAGCGTGTGCAGGTGCTCCTCGTCCGTTTCCAGGGCAACGCTGATGTGAGCTCGGGACGCTCGTCACACTCCCCCCCTAAGCGTCGTCCTGGTCCTGTTAACGATATGAGATGGTAGGGGAGAGATAGGGGTTGGGTGGGGAGTGACCCCTGACAGACCTGCAAAAGCTGACCAGATCCGAGACAGGCCGTCGGCATTGGTGTTGGCTGCTCCGGCGCGGTGGCGGACCACAAAGTGGAAGTCCTGGAGTGCGAGGAACCAACGGGTCAATATGGCGGTGGTGGCTTTAGCCGGGCATTCCATGCAAGGGCGCCGTGATCCGTATAAGGTGAACTTGCGGCCCGGAGGTACATAACCGCAGCTCCAGGATGCCCACTTAAACGCCAGAGTCCTTCTCCACGGTGGCTAGTGTTCTCGGGCGGGGGCAGATTATGCTATAAATAATACGGGGATGTTCCTCCCGCCCTGGATTTGGACAGGACTGCTCCCAAACCCACGTCGGAGGCGTCCGTGTGCAGCAGGAAGGGGCATCCAATCCGGGGGCGCAGACCGGCTCGGACGGAAGCGCTCGATTACTCCCTGGAATGCTCTTCCGCTCGTGTTACAGGCCACTCGCTCCGGCTGCCCTTCCTGGTCAGAATCTGTAAGAGGGGCGGTATCGAGGAGAGTTAGGATGAATACAGCGATAATACCCCGCCAACCCGAGAAAGGCTCGTACCTGGTCTTCGTGCTGGGGTCGGGGCGGCGTGCACGGCCTCGACTTTTTGTTCCTGGGGTTGATGAGGCCGCGTCCTAATTGAAAACCCAGTACTTGCCCCGAAGGACGGCTAGGGTGTGTGAGTTTTTAAGGTTGTGTCGGGGGTTTGGTTGGCGGTGAGTCCAGCCCTCCGTAATTCCAGTAGCACCCCCCGCAGATGGTTTAGGTGGTCCTCCCAATGCTCTGAGTGGATCACCACGTCATCCAGGTAGGCAGCGGCATACTGTTGGTGCGGCCGTAACAGGACATCCATCATCCGTTGGAACGTGGCTGGGGCTCCGTGTAGGCCGAACGGAAGGGTCCGGGTCCGGGTACTGCCAGTGGCCACTAGGAGTAGAGAAAGCCGTTTAAGGTTTTGCATTTTCGGAGAGGGGTACCTGCCAGTATCCCTTCGTGAGGTCCAGAGTGGAGATGTACCGGGCCCTTCCCAGGCAATCTAGGAGCTCGTCCACCCGAGGCATTGGGTAACCGTCAAATTCCGAAACTTAGTTTAGACGTCGGAAGTCGTTGCAGAAGCGGAGGGTGCCGTCTGGTTTGGGAACCAGAACAATTGGGCTGGACCATGGGCTGCGCGATGGTTCAATCACCCCTAATTTCAACATCTGCTGGATTTCCGTCTCAATAGCCTGCCGACGAGCTTCCGGGATCCGATAGGGCCGTTGCTTAACAATGACCCCTGGGGGTGTCCGGATGTCATGCCGGAGCACCTGGGTCTGCCCGGGCGTTGTGGAGAACACGTCGGAGAACTGACCAATCAGATGGTGTAGGTCGGTTTTCTGGGCCACGGAGAGGTGGGGGTTACCCTCCACAACCACGGGCTCCGTGGTGGCAAGATCGGCGAGTTGGTCCCTGGTCCCTATCCACTTCTTCAGCAGGTTTATATGATATAGTTGGTTCGGTTTTCGCCGGTCCGGTTGTCTCACTCGGTAGGTCACCGGGCCAATTTTTTCTAACACCGTGTACGGACCCTGCCAGGTTGCAAGGAACTTGCAGGCGGAGGTGGGGACCAGGACCATCACTCGATCCCCGGCTTGGAACTCCCGCGGTTGGGCGGCCCGGTTATAATAGCGTTGTTGGGTTCGTTGAGATGCGGCGAGGTGCTCCCGGACTAAAGGCATCACTCGCTCGATCCTGTCCCTCATCCCGACGACGTGCTCGATGACGGATCGCTGGGGCATGGGCTGCTGTTGTTCCCAAGCCTCCTTCGCCACATCGAACAACCCTCGGGGCTGTCGGCCGAAAAGGAGCTCGAACGGGGTAAAGCCGGTGGACGCCTGAGGGACCTCTCGTATCCCAAAGAGTACGTACGGCAGCATCAGATCCCAGTCCCGCTTGTCCTCTGCTACCACGCGTCTCAACATCCGCTTCAGGGTCTGGTTGAACCGTTCGACGAGCCCATCCGTCTGGGGATGGTATACGGAGGTCCGTAACTGCTTCACCCGGAGCAGCCGGCAGAAGTCAGCCATTAGCCGGGACATAAAGGGGGTACCCTGATTGGTCAGGATCTCCGCTGGGATGCCGACTCGGCTGGAGAGCAGGAAGAGTTCCTGGGAGATGGCTTTGGCGGTGGCTTTTCGGAGGAGAGCTGCTTCGGGGTACCGGGTGGCATAGTCGACAATCACCAGAATGTGCTCATGCCCCCGGACAGATTTTGGCAACGGCCCTACTAGATCCATCCCGATGCGCTCGAAGGGCACCTCGATGCTGGGGCAGCTGGGTATTAGTGGGGGGGGGAGGTGGGCTAGGGGGGCGTCTTCTGGCACGTGGGACAGGCGGAGAACAGTTTGACTTCGGAGTCCAGCCGGGCCAGTGAAATCGGTCAGGATCGCCTGTATGGTATTGGCCGCCCAAGATGTCCCGCGAGCGGTTGTGCGTGAGCCAACTCCAACACCGTTTCTGTCTTCGAGTGGGGCACTATTAGTAGCCGCTTTTCCTCACCCCTTCGCTGGGCGACACAGTATAGTAGGCCGTTCTCGACGATAAAGTGTGGGAGAGGATGGGGTCCAGGCCGGGTCTCCTTGCCCTCTTTTGAACACACCTGCGTCCAGCAATGCTTAAGCCGGTCATCCTCGCGCTGTGCGCGGCCGAACGAGCCCCCTCCTTTTACCTGCTGGAAAACATCATAGTACAGGTTAGCGTTCTCGGGGGGGGACTCACCATCTCTCCCACTGTCCGAGGGCAAGAGGACGGGGCGCCGACGAGGCCCTTTCGCCGGACGCCGCGTTCGGCGGCTCCCGTGCGGGCTGGCAGATATTTTCTTTCTTCGGCCGTCTCGAACGCGCGGTCGGCGAAAGGGCAGCGTCGCACACACAGGCGCGCCCGGCTTCTTTAACTCACCTTTCCACCCTTTGTGTGTCCTCAGGGTCTTTTGTGGCGTTTTTCCAGGACTGCGTCCCTAGCGTGCACGCCGTCGTTATGGTCCTCTTACAATTCCCCAGTATTTAATTTCTTCACAATATTGCGGCGGCCCCGTTTTTGTTGTTGCGGCGGAGATCTTATTGCTCAACGCGGAGGGCTTTTTTGGTCACCTGTCGCGTTTTGTCCCGTGACACACGTTATGGGTTAAGACCGAACTGTTTCGTTGGGCGGTGGGAGGAGGTGAGTTGGATAGGCTGACCGAGTGCCGAGTACAGCAGCGCACGACGACGGGGGCCGTTACTCGACCCTGACTTCGGGGCTCCCGGCGGCAGGTCACGATTGTATATGCACCCGGCAGCCCATGTACGTGCAGGAGTGGAGGTGATTCGGTCGGCATGGGCTCATCACCGCGAGTGGAGCACGCGGCAGCTTACTGGTCGAGGAGATGCCTCGGGCGCGCGGTTGCTCATGGGCACCCTCCGAGGGAAAAGGGCGGCAACGTCCCCAGACTCCCGCGGGTTGTGCCCCGCGTAGCAGCTCCATTGCCTCCACGAGCTCCAGGGTTGTAGCGGGGTTCCGCATCCCCACGGCTTGGCAGTGGGTTCGTGGTAGGGCCCTGAGGAGTCGATCAATCACCACGCGTTCCGATACTTGGGCGGCCGTTGGATCCCCATCTAACAGCCAGTGTTGCGCGAGACGAGACAGCTCGGTGGCCTGGGCACGGGCTGGCAAGCGGGGTTGATAGACCCAGTCATGGAAGTATTGGGCCACGCATACCGGAGACAGCCCCAGCCGGGCCATAATTTCCCTCTTCACTTCCTCGTATTGCGTGGCCACCGGGGTCGGTAGACTGAAGAAGGCTCGCTGGGCTTCCCCAGTTAAGAGGGGTGCCAGCGCTCGTGCCCAGTCGTCGCGAGCCCAGCCCTCCGTCGTGGCGGTGTTCTCAAACATCTGCAGGTATACTTCTACATCATCATGGGCGGTCATTTTGGGCAACAGCTGGGCCGCCTGTACTCGGGGATCTGGTCCCGGTACGCGATGGCGGGCGGCGGCACGGAGGGCGGCAACCTCCTGCTCTGTTTCCCCGTTGAGTGGCGAGATGCTCCACTATTTGCTGCTGGCGGATGCTGACCTCCGCCAGCCGTTGGAGAATTTCATCCATGCTGTGGGGGAGGAGTAGCCGCCTGGGAGGGGAAACACAAGAGAGAGAGTCAATGGGCCGAGATCACTTGTCGGTGTATCCTTCACCACTTTTTTTTGCCCGCATTCTCCACCAGTGTAACGGGGTGGAAGGAACACGCGACAAGGAGAGCTCAAATAAATACCCCGGAGGGTGGATTTATTCCCAGGGAATGTGCTTAAGTGAGTGCGCTGTGTCCTGAGGTGAGTCGAGGCTTCTCCGTGCTTGAGTCGGTGCTTCTCCGTGAGCGTGATGCAGTGTCAGTGAGTCCGTGCGGCGCTCGTGCCTGGGCTGCTTGGTCACGGGCTGGTTTCTGTAAGGAAAAGGAGACAACACGTTAGCTTTCCGCTTCTGGGAGACCATCTCTTCTCCCCTTCCTCGGGCTTCCCGCGGCTTATCTGGCCGTGGGCTGATGACTCTCAGCTGTGACCAATCAGCCCGTGATGAGCGTGTGCAGGTGTTCCTCGTCCGTTTCCAGGGCAACGCTGATGTGAGCTCGGGACGCTCGTCACAATATATATATATATACACACCTTGCTACGTGTACTGCGTTAGGCTAACCGAGACTTGTCATTTGCACTTATATATTGTTGCTCTTTTGTTAGTTTTGACTGCTTTTATTGTCCTCATTTGTAAGTCGCTTTGGATAAAAGCGTCTGCTAAATGACTAAATGTAATGTAAATGTAATGTAATAAAATGTTAACTTTTAATTAAATTGTAATGAGTCAAATAATCAATAAAATCTTACAAAATTGATTGGGCGATTTATTGTATTATTAAATTTTTTTTTTTAAAGTTTAATCTTCCTAAAAAAGACTGTTCTACTCTTATTATTTTGTATATATATATTCTCTACTTTAATGGTAATATCATTCCTTTATTTGATATACTGACACAAAGGAGAGGGCACAGGCCTACAGAGAGATTTTATTGTCATCAGATGTAGCTTTGCACACTGCCAGCATCTAGATTGATTTTGATCAACATTTTAGTGTTCATAGCAGATGGCTTTCTTAACTTGTTATATTTTACAGCTTATCAATTGCTAAGATTTTGTTGGCTTCAAGGGCGTATAATTAGATGGGGGGGGGCATGTCCCGATACCAATATCCAGTGACTACCAAATTGTCCCTAGCAATAATTTTGATCAAATAATTAAATATATATATAGAGCTCCGTAAGTCACGTGACCCATTCTGTTTACACCACCATACTGGCAGGCAGGGACAGCCGGGAATATGAATATGGAATGAATGGCGCCAGCATGAGTTTCAAGGCAACAGAGTTCACTGCGCACTTTAATTCAAAAGACATAGACCTGTACATAGCTAAACTTAATAGATTAAACATAACAGATCCCTATAATGCCCCCGCGGTGCTTTTAACATGTATCAATAAAGGAACGGATAACTTTCCTGACCTGCAGTATCCTGATATATACAACTACCTCATCAACTTTCCCTTGTCCTACTCCAGAGATTCTTTAATTAAAAGCCTAGAAAAGCCTGGAGGGGTACAATTGGATGCAATCTAATTTTTGTGATGAATATTCAACTTTGGAGTCTGCCGGCTAAAACCTGCTTTGACGTCATTGGAAGGGTAAGTCAACTGTGTTTTTAGCTAACGTAATCTACCCTATCTGTTCTTGTTTGTAGGTAGCCAGCATTGAGTACAGTACACATCATAAATATAATGAATTCTTAACCCGTTTAATCCCAAATTTTTCCCAGACATGAAAATATCCAAATGAGGTGTCATTACTTGCCCCTTGAAATAATTGATAATACTTGTTTACAATTTTTTATGGAAAAGTGTGTGAAAGTTTGTTTTATGTTCGGTCACAATTGTACTGTGGGATAATGTGTATACTGAATATTCCTATATCAGCCCAGTTATTTAACACATTTTCAGTAACATTTTTAGAGCTTCATAAATTAACACTTTCTTTACGGTCACTATTGTACCAGCTGTACACAAGATGCACAGATCATAAAGCCAACAGTCCTCTCAGTTGTCAGCGAATATGCAGCATCCTATGTGCCAAAGACTGTTATGCTAGGTCTACCAGAACACCTCACAACTCTTTATGACAAACAGGCAAGAGAGGTCAGCCAAGAAGTGTTACAAGACAGGGCAGAAGCACTCTTTGAAGATATAAGTGTGACCAAAGAACAGGTACATCATTATTTAGGATTAAAGTGATATTCCTAAAAATTTAATTATCTAACAGTTTCAATCATCATATTTTCAGAGTGATATTGTAGAGGAGGAGACTCGAGCACAGTCTTAAATCCAGGATCTGGTTTGATCAAAAGAGTGGTAGGATAACAACATAAACCTTCAGAGCAGCCACAAAGACAGATGTGTCCCTGAAAGCTCTCAGTGTCCCTGATAAGAAAAATATGCTACCCAAAGTCTCATAGCTTCACCACTGAGGCTACCAGGTATTTATAAGTGTAGAAAATAAGGCAAGATATGGCAACAAGTTAGTCTAGCAGTTGAGCACCATGCATGGAAGGCTGTGTGATAATCTCAGATTCAAACAATGAATTACATTGTTGTATAATAATGCTTAATCACAAAAGCCTGTGGCTTGTGAGATGAATGCTTATGTTAATACTTTGCTGTTAGACAATACTTTGCTCCTGGAGACCAGGACAACTAGATGAGCCCCAGATACAGATCCTCTGTAAAGACCTTGTCTCAGACGGCCACCGGGACAAGACCACAGGAACCAGATGAGTCCTCTGCACAATGTGACATTGATGCAGCCTGAAATTGAACTGCTAGTTTCGTCTGGCCAGAGGAGAACTGGTCCCCCGACTGAGCCTGGTTTCTCCCAAGGTTTTTTCTCCATTCTGTCACTGATGGAGTTTTGGTTCCTTGCCGCTGTCGCCTCTGGCTTGCTTAGTTGGGGACACTTCATTTCCAGCTATATCGTTGACTTGATTGCAGATAGTATTTAAACTGAACTGAGCTGGATTATGACATCACTGAATTCAATGATGAACTGCCTTTAACTGAAAAATTAGTGTTTACTATTGTCATTTTGCATTATTTTGACACACTATTTTCCTAATTAATGCTGTTCAGTTGCTTTGACAATCTGTATTGTTAAAAGCGCTATATAAATAAAGGTGACTTGACTCTAAAAGTTATCTAAACTAATTTTATTGTGTTTTTTAGATGGGGTTGTAAGCATGAAGAGTTGGCGAGAAAATACTATGAAATGCAGCATCACTTCTCGCACTCAGATGTCCTGGTAGAAACAGTTGGATTCCGGATTTCGCTCTTGCATTCTTTTATTGGGGCCTCACATTCACAAATGTTTACATAACAAGCGGGGACCCAGTGTGCCTGTAGCTTTCTCTATTTCTGTTTTATCACGTGATAGAAAGTTGTGTGATTCTAGAACAGAACATCATGTGTCTGCTGTGTCTGCTATATTTTAGGATGTAGACACTACCCAATGGTAATAGCTGAGTTATTCCCGAACCCAATTGACTTACCACAGGATGTATCAACGGAGGACGTAGAGTTTATTATGAGTTCAGATCTGAGTGATAGTATTAAGGAAGTTAGGGCAGCTAAGGCCAAATGTGAAGGAAGCTATGCATGTGCATTAGCACTTCTACAACCAGGAGTTCTAAAGAATGAATTAGGTGGAGAATGTTGGATTTGTATACAGTTACATTCAGCGTAGAAGACACACCCAATACCTTCAGAAACTGTGTGTCTCGAAAAGAACAAATGTGATGTGCCAAAACAAATGTCCAAGATATTGCAGATGGCGGATAATCTAAGAGCAAATAGAGCAGTAACGTTCTCTCTTAAAGATTATAACTGCTCATACTCAGGATTATTATTTAAGGGACCAGGTTTTCACATACAGTCGCACCTTGCAGACCTATGTTTGTGCTCAAATAAAGGAAAGCATTATGTAGGAATGTCAGATTGTAAGAACACCATAACACTGAATCAAACAGCTGTGATAAACAACTGTACAATTAAATATTATAATTAGACTACGGAGAATTTCGAGTGTCCATTCTCATATCTTGATAACTCCCCAGGAATGATTTGGACCTGTGGAGAGATGGCATATTACCACTTATATGAGAAAGGCAATTAACACATCCTCAAATTATGCAGAGGTCAGATAGTTTCGACGGCAATTTAAAAAAGAAGTTAATATGTCTGTTTTTGAAGCAATTGACAGCAAAGTTTTGGAAAAAATAGTACAGCACCTTAAATAGTCAACCTGCTATCTTGACACACTTCCCACATCTTTTTTCAAAAGTGTGCTTAACTGTTTTGAAGCAGATCTCTTAGAAGTGGTGAACTTCTCTACCTTAGTGGGACCTCTGGCACTGGGAGGCGGCAGCTAGTTTCTCGTAGTCAGGGCAGTAGGAGCTTGTTGCAAGCCTTAAGCAGGCCACAAGGTGGTCATCAGTCATTGTAGATCTGTACTTTGACTTGATGATTTTCATGTGAGAGAAAGCACACTCACACAGATAGATTGATCCGAAAAGTGCTGTCAAGTTGAAAGCACATATTCTGAGGTTGTGATACTTTTGTTCAGGCAGTAAGTTCCAGAACTCTCCAGTCATGCCAGGTTTTGCCCTGGATTTAATGTCATTCAATGTCATTTTGCAGTGTGAGTTATCGAAGTGGAACAGTGATACAATTTTGGAGGCAATACTATCCACATCAATACTTGGACCAAATGGAAAACACAGATAGCTGGCAACAGGCTCAATGGATGCAAATCTGTAAAGTGCCTCTCAAATTCTAACAAGATGCTCTGAACTTGCTCCTCATAACGTTCACTGTCAAACTGCACAAAGTCTTTGCCCTTTCTCTGAAGTTCTGCCTGCATGTGAGGAAAGTTCCGCAGGTCACAGTGTTGCAGCCTACTTGAAAGCAGTTGTAGCTTGCTTTTAAATGTGTTCACTGAACTGATCATGTTGATTTCATGTTTGTCTTTACCCTGCAGCTCCAAATTAAAATCATTCAGCAGGTCAGTGAGATCGGTCAGGAATGCTAAATCCAATAGCCACTGGTGGTCCTCTAGCTGGGCATATTCTGCATGTTTTGACAGTTTCAGAAACTCTTTGATTTCAGGCAACAACTATGAGAATCTCGATAAACATTTACCTCTACTCAGCCATCTAACTAAAAATTCACACTGTTCAATATCCTTCCTTAACTGCTCCTCAACATCCTCTGCCATTCCCTCACATCGCCGTGTAACAGTGCCACGGGATAATTGCACGTCCTTAATGGCAGCCATGATATCACTTTTATTCTTAAAGTCACAAAATAGTGCATCTGCAGCCTCGACAAATGCTTCTTTCACAACTTTGCCGTCCTTGAAAGACTTCTTGTGTTTTGCAAGAACGCGACTGGCGTGATAAGATGCTATAGTTGCAGCCTTACCCTTGGTGTTTGGCTTGGTAAAAATGGACTGCTGTGCTGCTAACTGCCCCTTCAATTCCCTGACTTTTGGGGTGTGTAGAGCTGATTTAGCCGGGAAATCTGCATCGTAGCTTTTGTGCACTTGAATTGAAGTGCCGCTCCAAATTGCCCTTCTTCGGTAAGGCCACGCTTGCATTGCAAATAAGACAGATGGACTTCGATTTTGAATAAACAAAAAAATAATCCTCTTCCAAGTCTGAATGAAAACATGTTTTCGTTTTTTTGGCTTCTGCCATAGTTGTGTTTATTTTGCTGGAGTCGCAGTTCTCTCAACTTCTCCACTTAAACAGTGAGTCCCTGCTAATAACGTAATTTGCCTAGCTAAAACCCTGGTGGAATTCAAATTAGTGTACTAGCATACTACTCTTGCTATTTCTGCCATATATTTATATATTGAAATAGTATGAGTAGTTATAGTATGTTATTTCGAATTCAGCCGTTAATTTCGTTGTTTAATTTTTTTTCAATAAATCAATGCTATTGGTCACCCTTTACGTCTGTCAGTGGATATTACAAATATTTAACAACCAATGAAAACCATTAAAAGAGCTTATGTTAAATCTCATTACTCCATTGTACTGTCAAGCAAAACCTCACAGCTCATAACTCCTCGCAGCTCCGGCACGCACTACAGCGCAGAGCTGAACGTAATCAGTGATATTGTAAGGGTAAATAAATAACTTTTTTTTTTTTTTAAATAAGTACAGTGTTTTCTTTACTCTAGAAATGTTATGTCTAAAATCTTTGATTTTTCTAAGATTTTTACTTCAGCAGATCAGCACAGTGCTCAAACAACATATTTTTGGCACAAACACTAAAACTAAAAACTCTCTAGGACTGGAAAAAGAAGACTTTTGCCTCCCACTGCCAGCAGCTTACATTCCGGAGAAGGGAAAACACAGCTGCCCACATTCAAACAGAAGAGAAAGAAAATGCCTCCTGTTGAATCTACTTGCTGCATGAACTGCCATAAACTTCTACAAAGGATTGCGGTTCTTGAAACAAAGTTACTTGCTGGACTTCCAAAACAGGCAGAACACTCAGCAGACCGTTTGTCACGGACCCCATCAGCATACAGCCGGTGAGTCCCATGAACCTAGTCAATCTCAACAGTTTATACCAAGTGTAGAGAAACAAGCCGAAACTGATTGTCACACTAATCGATGGCACAAACAGGGAGCGAGACCCAAAGGCACACGAGACATTAGATTGTCACGAGTATCTCATATTGCTGCGATAGTATCCTCTACCCCAGATTTGGCTATGACAAGGCTTGCAAACACTGGTATTCCACCACCCCCTATATATCTTGAGAACATATTTGAAGCATTAATGAATGCGGGTGATGAATCCCCAAACGTGATTAAACATGGATCGGATCAGCCAGCAGCTAACATCGCTACTAACAGATGCTCAAGGTCGAGCAGACAGCGGCTTTCAGCTCAGAGCGCAGCCGAGCCCAGGACTCTGATAGTGGGCGACTCCATTATCAGAAACATCAGTAGCAGAAATTCAGCAACTTTCTGCTTTCCTCAAGCAACAGTTTCTGATTTGAACAAGGAACTTGGGAAAATTCTAATGAAGCACAAGACTGCAAATCGAATCATTATCCATGTGGGGAAGAATGATATTCGTAAAGAGCAGTCAGAACTCCTTAAGAAGTTGAACTCTTTGAAACACTTCGAAGACTTAAAGTTCAGTCGTTCATCAGTGGACCACTCCCAGCAAGGGGAATTAATATGTTTTCACGTTTGCTTGGGCATAACACATGGCTACAAAGAATCTGCAGTTTAAAAGGAGTCAACTTCATCGACAAATTAAATTTTTTTCTGGGGCCATAGACAACTGTTTAAATTGGATGGCCTCCACCTAAACAAACTTGATGCAAGAGTGCTAAAGGACAACATCTACTCCCTACGTCATCCTTCAGTAGTGTGTGCCAAACCACCCAACCTGAATGGCACACACACACCTGAACAGAGTATGATCGACCACAAAACTTCATATCAGTTTCCGAGTCATCATGAGGTTGACACATCCCACAATGACACTGATAACACCACGCAGCCACAACAACCCCTGCTCATGGACACCATCACGGCTGAGCCCTGCCCACNAACTCAACCTGAATGGCACACACACACCTGGACAGAGTATGAGTGACGACAGGACTTCATATCAGTTTCTGAGTCATCGTGTGGTTGACACATCCCACAAGGACACTGATAACACCATGCAGCCACAACAAGCCCTGCTCATGGACACCATCACGGCTGAGCCCTGCCCACAGAGCTCATCACAGACAGACTGTGACGTATTAGAACAGCTCCAAGACTCAGCATCCAAGGACGACTTTCTGGAAAACAGCCAGGGAAGCCAGGACAACATATTTCAGCCACCGGAAACAACAGAGCCACAGCCCTGCTCACCAGACACATTATCCCTCTCTCCAACATCTCCACTTCTAAGCTTCTCACAGAAAATGGAGGAACTGGTTTATGCTGGGACCAGACTCTCCCACTCTTTTGCTGCAAGCCCCAGATATCAACTAAAAAACGGCGGGCCCCACAACCACCAAAGCCTGTGGGCCCAGCTCGTCTTCCTCCTCCTGTGAGAGCTCTCCGGCCGCTGCCACAACGCCAGGGCCCAAACCCTCCATCTGCTGTAGGTGAACCAAAAACAACTGATAACAGCTCTCAGTGATATGTGTCGGGTCCCCGCTATAATAGCAGCAACATTCACAAATGTTTACAGAACAAGCGGGAACCCAGTGTGCCTGTAGTTTTCTCTATTTCTGTTTTATCACGTGATAGAAAGTCTAAGGGCTTCTTAAGCCGTACGGCTGACTTATCTAATCTGCAGCCTGTTATGCATCAAACTAATATTGCTGTTGAAACAAAATGCAATGCCATCAAGTTAGCATTTTTAAACATTCGCTCACTAAAAAATAAATCATTTCTAATCAATGACTTAATAACCACAAACAACCTGGATTTTATGTTTCTAAATGAAACATGGCTAGAAGACAGCTGCAGTGCAACGGTCCTCAATGAAACAGCCCCTCCTATCTTTACTTTCATGAGCGTCTGCAGGACTGTTAGAGGTGGAGGTGTAGCTGCTCTATTTAAAGATGTCTATCAATGCAAGCAAGTGTCATTTGGTCAGTACTTGTCTTTTGAATATCTAGGGATTGTGTTGAAAGGTGCTCCACGCATTCTGTTTATCATTATTTACAGGCCTCCAAAATACTCTCCAGCCTTTGTTGAAGAGTTCACAGAAATGCTATCAATGATTTCCTCAGAGTTTGACTGTTTTGCTATTGCAGGGGATTTTAATATTCACATAGATAATGCAGAAAACAAAACTACAAAAGAAATTATAACTGTTCTAAATACTTTTGACCTGATTCAGCATGTGCATGAACCCACACACAATCGGGGACATACTCTAGATTTACTCATCAGTAGAGGTCTAAACATTTCATCCATTGTTATTAAGGACGTAGCACTATCTGATCACTTCTGTATTTTCTTTGATATATTGATCTCTGTTACCACTGAATCTAGATCGTCTCAGTCAGAAAGAGATGCATTAACGAAAACACTAGTGTGCTATTTATGGAGGCTATATCTTTAACACCAAGCATTTCTGCAGACTCTGTTGATCTTATCCTTGATTCCTTTAACTCAAAAGTTAAGAATGTTATTGATGACATTGCTCCTTTGAAAGTCAGCAGGAAGACTGGCAGACAGAAATCAGCTTGGAGAAAATCAACAGCAGTTCAGAGTATGAAAAGACAATGCAGAAAAGCTGAGCGGATGTGGCGGAAGACGAAACTTGAAATACACTATAGCATATATAAAGACAGCCTTCGTACTTTCAATGTGGAACTAGGCAAAGCTAGACAGTCATTATTCTCAAACCTTAGAAACAGTAACTTAAACAACACTCGCACTATTTTTGCTACGTAGAAATCGACAACCCCCCAAATCAGATGCCAGTGAAATGCTCTCCGACAGCAAAAGCAATGAGTTTGCTTCCTTCTTTTCTAAGAAGATCAATAATATCAGAAAGGCGATCAGCACATCCTCAAGTTATGCAGAGGTCATACAGATTCAACCGCAATATCAAAAAGAAAATACTATGTCTATTTTTGAAGCAACTGATAGCAACATTTTGGAAGAAATAGAGCAGCACCTAAAAATCGTCAAACTGCTATCTTGACACACTTCCCACATAATTTTTCAAAAGGGTGCTTAACTGTTTGGAAGCAGATCTCTTAGAAGTGGTGAACGCCTCACTTCTTTCTGGGACTTTTCCAAACTCCCTGAAAACTGCAGTTGTTAAACCCCTTCTGAAAAAGAGAAATCTTGATAACACCATATTGAGCAACTAAAGACCAATATCAAATCTTCCTTTTACAGGCAAGATTATTGAAAAGGTAGTCTTTAAACAGCTGAACAAATACTTAAACTTAAATGGATACCTGGACAATTTTCAATCTGTTTTTCGACCGCATCACAGCACAGAGACAGAACTCATTAAGATAATAAATGATATTCTCTTAAATTCAGAATCTGGCAAAATATCAGTGCTGGTAATACTAGATCTCAGTGCTGCGTTTGACAATGTCGATCATAACATACTACTAGAGAAACTGGAAAACTGGGTCGGGCTTTCTGGCATGGTAATCAAATGGTTCAGGTCATACTGAGAAGGGAGAGGTTATTATGTGAGTAAAGGAGAGCATAAGTCTAAGTGGACGTACATGACATGCGGAGTCCCACAAGGCTAAATTATTGCACCGCTCTTGTTTAGCCTGTATAAGCTCCCACTAAGTCAAATAATGAGAAAAAAACAAATAGCCTATCACAGCTATGCTGATGATACACAGATTTACCAAGCCCTATCGCCAAATGACTACAGCCCCATTGACTCCCTCTGCCAATGCATTGATGAAATTAACAGTTGGATGTGCGAGAACTTTCTTCAGTTAAACAAAGAAAAAACCGAAGTCATTGCATTTGGAAACAAAGATGAAGTTCTCAAGGTGAATGCATACCTTGACTCTAGGGGTCAAAAAACTAAAAATCAAGTCAAGAATCTTTGTGATTCTGGAGACAGATCTTAGTTTCAGTAGTCATGTCAAAGCAATAACCAAATCAGCATATTATCATCTCAAAAACATTGCAAAAATTAGATGTTTTGTTTCCAGTCAAGAACTGGAGAAACTTGTTCATGCCTTTATCAACAGCAGGGTGGACTATTGTAATGGTCTCCTCACCGGACTTCCCAAGAAGACCATTAGACAGCTGCAGCTCATCCAGAACGCTGCTGCCAGAATTCTGACTAGAACCAGAAAATCTGAGCATATTACACCAGTCCTCAGGTCCTTACACTGGCTTCCAGTTATATTTAGGATTGATTTTAAAGTACTTTTACTCGTTTATAAATCACTCAATGGCCTAGGACCTAAATAAATAGCAGATATGCTCACTGAATATAAACCTAACAGACCACTCAGATCATTAGGATCGAGTCAGTTAGAAATACCAAGGGTTCACACAAAACAAGGGGAATGTGCTTTTAGTTATTATGCCACCCGCAGCTGTAATCAGCTTCCAGAAGAGATCAGATGAGCTAAAACATTAGCCACATTTAAATCAATGCTCAAAACTCATCTGTTTAGCTGTGCATTTATTGAATGAGCACTGTGCGATGTCCGAACTGATTGCACTATATTATATGTATAATCGTTTTCTTAAATTCATTTTAAATCTCTTAAATCAATTTTTTTTTAAAATAATTTTCAAAGTTTTAAATTCCTCGTTTTATTGTTGTGATTATTTTTTTATTTTATTTTATGTAAAGCACATTGAATTACATTGTGTATGAAATGTGCTATACAAATAAACTTGCCTTGCCTTGCCTTGCCTTGATTCCAACAAAACATCTGCACTTAAAAACAAGCAGAAGCTTTAGAATAAAGTTCAGTATTGAATGAAACTAGCTCAATAAAATGAATGTAAAAATGCCACTTATACAATACAATCAGCATCTCCTGGGACGCCAGACTGAAGTTGTAATAAGACTGCAAATCCAGCCACAAAGTTGAGGTATGAATTCACAACCATCTGACCCTCGAAAAGCCACTGGGTGCACCTGAAATGAATAAATATAAGCCATAATGTAACCTACAATACAGTATTTCAATATAAAATGTAATCTAAAATACAAGTTTATCAAATGATTTAAAAGAGAATTAACCAGTTAAGCTCGGGGCGTTTTTTGGAATTTTCGCCTAAATTTTTCATACTCAAATTCAAATGTTTGCCCTACACACATACAATGGAGGAAATTTAAAAAAATGGTTTCATTGTAAATAAAACCCTTTGAACTACAAAATATGAGTGGAATTCTTTATAAATAACATAATATACTTGTCAACTATTACTCTAAACACAAAAAAACATAAGGCCGCTTTTGAGTTTTAAATCAATATATTTTTTTGAAATTCTGTAATTCAGGTTCTGTTAGGCTCAACTCTCTGCAATTTACTTTGTTTGATGCCATTATATGCCAAAAAGTACCAGAAAAAAATAATTTTTCAAATAACAGCTTCTAAACAGGAGTTAGAACATTATTTGTGAAGCGATTGAAAATGTACAATTCTGCATCGAAATGTGTCATGGTGAGTTTCTCTTGCAAAAACAGGCTTTATAAAACACATTAACCCCACAATCCTATTGTATTTTGTGCCATAAGCACTTTAATTGATTATTTATTGAATTATGTTCATTTTTATGTTTTTCTAAGTAGTAATATACAAAATGGCACAAGCGCATTGGACCAAACTTGTCATATTGTGATTTCTACACTCAGTTTAATTCTATCAGGATGCTCAAGACTGTCTACATTATAATATATATATGGTCTATAACATCCTAAAATAGAACCCATATCCTCCAGCTTTATATCATTCCATTTATATGCATTCTGTATTGGGCTAGTGATCACAGCATCTCTCACCTCAGCATCAGTTGATCACAGCATCTGTCTCTCATCCTGCATCCAGCTGTGCTTGCCTCCGTGGTCCAGAGCGGGGCTAATCCGCTAGCCGCTAGCCGCTAACTACAGTCACAGCGTCAAACAAACATATGTTAGATCATCTACAGCGCACTGTAATAATCCATCTATATTTACTGTACATTTACTGTATACTTGCTGAAATGCATAATGTACTCTACTTTACTGTCAGCAAACAGTGTATCTGCGTGCTACTATAGCCAACACGCTTCATAACAAAGAAACAGCTCTCAAACTCACGGAGAATCTCTCCTAAAGTCTCCCCAGACGCGCGTCCACTGCTCTCCAAGGCTCTCCACGGCGCGCTGACCGTTCTTCATCATATATAACTTGTAATATGATAACCATAGACTGATATGATCCGAGTCGCGTTCCCTACAACTCTTCCGTGCGGAGAAAAGCCTTCAATTCTCGCGTTATGGACTACATTCTCCACAGAGCACTGGCTGAGCGAGCGGAAGGCGACCCCTCCTTTCTGTGCCCACTGTGCTGACGGGTCGGTGTCAGAGTTCACAGAGTCTGTAATGGCCTATCTGAGTGACGTGTAATCTGACCAATTGCAGCGCAGAACTGGCCGCAGAGATGTATAGCATCAGAAGAGCTGAGTGCGCGGTGGCATGCCATGGAGAGCTGTGAGACGCTGACGCGCTGGGTTCCGTTACCTGGGCAGAACGCGAATATCTCACCGATGGAAGCACGCAGAAACCTGAAAATGGTCTTGTTTGAAAGAAGAGATCCTAATCTAAAAGGTAATATAGAGTTTATATATATATTTGTGGCTTTTTGTGGCTAACTGAAGCAGTGCTACGAGTAGAAATGTTACACAATAAAAAATTCCGTTTTTTTTTTTTTTCCATCGCGATTCTATTGAAGATAATTCGATCTATGATTGTCACACAATAAAATAACCTACATCATGAAATTCCTGAGAATGAGAGCTTTCTTGTGATATATGACTTGACTTTATTGTAAAAAATATATCAAATGCCCATTCTTCGTAAAAAAAGTTCGCAATGGCTAGGCTGAAAATCGTGTGTGGGACGAATACATTTCTAAACTTAATTTTACTGCTTTATGAATATAAAAAACAAAAGGAATGGTATTCTTTGTAAAGCAGACACTCCAAGCTCTCAAATGAACCCATATATGGGCTGATACCATATAAGGAAGGCTATGTAAATGAGGCATACACATTTTTTACGGGACTTTGGACCCGTATCCGGGTCCGCTTAATAAGAATACATTACCTAATATAATAAGCTTCAGAGAGTCTTGAAGCATCAAACATTTCTCCACATCAGCTGCTATCGTTTGCACCTACAAGAAATAATGAAAATTATCATGTAATTTTTTTTAATGCATTGCATAAATGAGACCAAAATGAACACCAAAAAAGGCATATATTTTAAAATAAACAAACTTACATTTGATTAATAAATTCAATTATAATAATACATTGTAGAACTGTACCACCAATCAAATTAAATAATTTATAATGCAAAAATACAACTGTGTTATGACATTAATGTTTTACATACATTTTTGAAATTACAAATAAGAAATGTTGGAAAAATGCTATGATACTTTTTAAACGTGAAACTAAACTGCCATTAGGTGGCAGCAAATAACTTAACGAGCGAGACAATTGAGTCATTGTATCATGTTCAAAATGCTGAATCATTCAGTAAACACACCAATGAGTTTTGCTTTGATCTTTGTTTGGAACGATTTTCGTTGGTGAAATAGAACAGTCAATATAGTGTCTAAAAAGTAAGTAACTTAATGTTAACTACACTGAACAAAATTATAAACGCAACACTTTTGTTTTTGCCCCCATTTTTCATGAGCTGAACTCAAAGATCTAAGACTTTTTCTATGTAAACAAAAGGCCTATTTCTGTCAAATATTGTTCACAAATCTGTCTAAAATCTGTGTTAGTGAGCACTTCTCCTTTGCCGAGATAATCCATCAACCTCACAGGTGTGGCATATCAAGATGCTGATTAGACAGCATGATTATTGCACAGGTGTGCCTTAGGCTGGCCACAATAAAAGGCCACTCTAAAATGTGCAGTTTTATCAAACAGCACAATGCCACAGATGTCGCAACAATCGGTTTGCATAACCAAATAATTTCTGCACAAACTGTCAGAAACCGTCTCAGGGAAGCTCATCTGGATGCTCGTCGTCCTCATCGGGGTCTCAAACTGACTGTAGTTCGTCGTCGTAACCGAATTGAGTGAGCAAATTCTCACATTCGATGGCATCTGGCACTTTATAGAGGTATTCTCTTCACGGATGAATCCCAGTTTCCACTGTACAGGGCAGATGGCAGACAGAGTGTATGGCGTCGTGTGGGTGAGCGGTTTGTTGATCTCAACGTTGTGGATCGAGCGGCCCATGGTGACGGTGGGGTTATGGTATGGGCAGGCATATGTTATGGACAATGAACACATGTGCATTTTATTGATGGCATTTTGAATGCACAGAGATTTGAGGCCCATTGTTGTGCCATTCATCCTCGACCATCACCACATGTTGCAGCATGATAATGTACGGCCCCATGTTGCAAGGATCTGTACACAATCCTGGAAGCTGAAAACATCCCAGTTCTTGCATGGACAGCATACTCACCGGACATGTCACCCAATGAGCATGTTTGGGATGCTCTGGATCGGCGTCTACGACAGCGTGTTCCAGTTCCTGCCAAAATCCAGCAACTTCACACAGCCATTGAAGAGGAGTGGACCAACATTCCACAGGCCACAATCAACAACCTGATCAACTCAATGCGAAGGAGATGTGTTGCACTGCGTGAGGCAAATGGTGGTCACACCAGATACTGACTGGTTTTCTGACCCCCCCCGGACCCCCCAATACAGTAAAACTGCACATTTTAGAGTGGCCTTTTATTGTGGCCAGCCTAAGGCCACTTGAGCAATAATCATGCTGTCTAATCAGCATCTTGATATGCCACACCTGTGAGGTGGATGGATTATCTCGGCAAATGAGAAGTGCTCATTAACACAGATTTGTGAACAATATTTGAAAGAAAAAGGCCTTTTGTGTACATAGAAAAAGTCTTAGATCTTTGAGTTCAGCTCATGAAAAATGGTGGCAAAAACAAAAGTGTTGATTTTATAATTTTGTTCAGTATAATTGTGTATTGAACTATGTAACATTTGCAATCGTGATAATCAGCAAAACAGCTCGCTTATGCTCCTTAACAATATCATATGTTATAAATAAACTCAACAGTTTGAACATTTACCTCATGTTTCTTGTGAGTTTATGTGTGCCATTAAGGTCATTTGTTTTGATGTTGAATGTAATAAAATCAGAATCAGTCTCGCGTTTCGATGCTTCCCTATTTATTTATTTTTTTTCACCCAAATTTTAATCAGGCTAACTTGTCAAATCGGGCATGTAAAGATGTCTTTCACTAAAAAATTGTCCTGGACAAGCTTTAATGTCAATACAACTACAGTGGCAATAGACACACATTTACATGTAACGTTAGTTTCTAATTATAGTAAGTTGTCACTTCAATATGGGACAGTTGAACACAAATGAAATTTCACATATTTTGCTGTTCGTCAGTTATTTCAACATAGTAGTTACTATGACAATCGTTCGCACTGGGCATTACGTTAAAAGTTGGGTAAACACTATTTTAAATGCTCTCAATAAGTAAATTAAACTGCCAAAATGAGGAAAAATGCAGCATTTAGCCTAACTATGCTATGATAGCAATTTCCAGCTTACTGCACATACCAAGGCCACTTGTATAAATGTCGTGACAGCAGGCTATTGTAACATGATATCGCTTATACATTAACTTAAAGGGGTGGTTGACTGTTTTTTTTATAGGCTTGATTGTGTTTATGGGGTGCAGTCTAACATGTGTTAAGTTCGTTTGATGTGTTTAAAAACTTTACATTATTCTTCACATAATTGACCTTTATTCCACACCGCTCTGTCCCTTCTCCTCTGAATGTGCTGATCATTTCCTGCTTTTATGAAGCCCCTCCCTCAAAAATACACGATGGGCTCTGATTGGTTAGCTAACCCAGTGTGTTGTGATTGGCTAAACCGCCTCTACAGCGTTTCTGAACATCCCGCCCCTCAAGCTCAGAATGTGCTCCGGTTGTATTGTAAACAATGACGTCTTCTATATTGCTTATCAATTTGAGCCCAATTAAGAGGATATTAGTGAAGAGGATCGCGCAGAACCTGTGCAAGCACGGCTCTTAATGCTATGCTTGTTTGTTGTTGTCCCATACTTTTAGATACGCTGTTGTTTGTAAATGCTACTGCTTCTGTTAGCTTTTAATATACATTTTTATTCTGATTAAAGCTTTAATACAGTTCGGCAACCGCACGCACGTCCATGTATAACGCTTCTCATAGCTATGTGAAAATAAGTGTATTCACTGAGCTGATGATCTGAATGAGAGAGAGAGAGAGATGCAGAGCGTGTGCAGAGCAGGGCGATGCCAGGAACAGGATGAGAACGCTGCTTTAGAACATTTTGAAACTTGTGAATCCATTAGAATCGTTAGAAGACAGAATCGCGATTCATATATGAACAGATTTTTATGTGCACCCCTAGTTTTCTCTTCCTCTTTTCTAAAGCAGCGCAGCATGGCCTCGCCCCCTTTGCTGCCTTTTCCCGGAGGCGGGGTTTATGTAAAATTCTGGGTTCTTGACATAACGGACCCGGGAAGTAACTTGTTGTAGTCGCTTACCAGTTGTTTTTGTAGGCATTAAATTGCCAGAATTTTTAAAAGACGATATCTCCGTTTGCATTGAACTTTCAGCTTCGTAACTTTTCAGATACTGTTTACGATCAAACAGCAACATTACACACTAACTAACATTAAAAAAGTGAAATCGCAATCAACCACCCCTTTAAATACATATAAAAGGATATATTCCTTAAGTAAAATTAAGTGAATTTACCAGGAATTATGAATAAAGCCTCTAATCTGCAATCGTTCTCAAGCTGCTCCAGTCGGCTGGATTTCAGATTTGAATGAAGCGCATGCAATCCCATAATGCCACACTACAATAAGTTAGTGTAAAAACCAGAAGCTACAGTGACAACACCTGCTTCTTGTAAAATAATTACAGTTGACATGGAAATATACTGTTAACAACTGTAAAACCTTATTTGACCCATAATGCACTGCGAATTACAGCTACATATTGTAAAATGTAATATTCTGTAAAAGTTTATTGTAGAAACTACAGCAATTTTTTACAGTGTGGGCAGCCTTTCTCAGAATGGCCTCGGCCTCGTCGACCCTCCCCTGAGACAGCCGCCATCACGGAGACTCTGGAATAAACCTACAAACAACAACAACAACAACTATTGATAAATAATTAACCTCAATGATGAGAATGAACTGTTAAAATCAAATAATTTAATGTGAACAATGTTAAAGGTTTAGTTCACCCCAAAATGAAAATTCTGTCATTAATTACTCACCCTCATGTCGTTCCAAACCTGTAAGTCCTCCGTTCATCTTCGGAACACAAATTAAGATATTTTTGATGGAATCTGACAGCTCTCTGACCCTCCCATAGACAGCAAGGGTACTACCACGATCAAGGTCCAGAAATGTAGCAAGGAGATCGGTAAAATAATCCATGTGACATCAGGGGTTCATCCGCAGTTATAAGAAGTTATGAGAATACTTTTTGTGCGCAAAAAAAAAACTTTATTCAACAATTCGTCTCCTCTGCGTCACCCTAGCACCATTTTGGAGAATATCCGCTGAACGCAAACAGCGTATGTTGTTCTGTGTCAGCCGCACCACACGAAAACTGTTGAATAAAGTGGTTATTTTTTTTACTTTTGCACACAAAAAGTATTCTCGTAGCTTCATATAATTGCGGATGTGGAGTAGATGTCACGAATGGATGGGCTCAATATTTCCATTCCTAGAGGAAGGGCATTTTTGGGAGGGAAAAAAAAATGTATCCAGGATCTACAGTCTGAATTGTTTTCTGAGAATACTTTTAATGTAGATTCTAAAACAAAAACAAGCAATTTGTGAACATAACCTAAAAATGTATTAGTATAACACATTTTATAAATGTATAAATGTTCTGGCAGTCAACATGCTTGATTTTAATGGTATTCAGACCTTTTCTATGGAAGCTCATGTATACAGAATAGAAAATAGAAAAAAAAGGTAATTGAGACTTTTCATCTTACAATTCTTATAACTTTTTCTGAGAAATTCTGAGAAATTTGCTACATATATAAATAGAATTGTGCAAGATTAAAAAAAACATATGTCAGACGTAAACTGAGGAAAAAAGATTGAGATGTAAACTCAGAATTGTGAGAAAGAAAGTGAAAATTGTGCGATTAAAAGTCTCAGTTACCTTTTTCATTTTTCTTACCTTGTGACAGAAACAAGCTTCCATAATTTTCAAACATAAACTTTAAGACTGAAACCATAATACAATAATGAAATCAGTGCTAATATAAACTGTACACTAATAATCAGAGCACAACGAAAGTCTTTACCTAAAACAAATGCTGCCACATAGTTTGATATTTGGCCCATTCCAACAATGAAAAACAACAAACAAAAAATCAGCCAAGATGTGGAGAAGACTTGAATGAAGGTGAATACCGTCTGAATCCCCATGCTAACAAACAGCACTTTTTTCCTACCAAACCTGAAAACCAAGAAGAAACAAGTTTAATTCAAATAGGTGACTAGAGTGACTAGAGACACTCACAGTATATCACAGTATAACACCGAGTCAGTTAAACATCAGGGATATTAGTCTGTCCAGTTAGGAATCATAAGTGATAGTGAATAAGTTTCTCCTGCTTTGGTGTGAATGAAAGTGAAAACAGGTGCACTGGCGAGTCAACAGCAGGACAATTCCTACAACGGCAATGGTTCTGCAGACATTCGCTCTCTCCTAACCCTTCTCGACTGATTTGTCTCTAGTTTTGTGTTTCGTCACGCTCATTGTGGCTACTCATACATGATGCAGAACCAGCAGCCCAATCAGGTTGCACAGGTAGTCCAGCTCCTCCACACGTGCTGTCACAAGGGGGTTTGGTGTGTCTCCCAGCACAGTCGCAAGAGCATGAGGAGACACCAGGAGATGGGCCATTACACGAGCAGAGCCAGACAGGACTGGTATCTGCTGCTCTGTGTGAGGAGGAACAGAAGGAGCCCCGCCAGAGCCAAAATGACCTCCAGCAGGCGACTGGTGTGCATGTTTCGGAACAAACAGACTCCATGAGGGTGGCATGAGCCTGACTGCTGTTAGGAACTGAATGAAATCCTCAGAGCGTAAAAGTATAAAAACAATATTGAAAAAATTCATTCATTGAGAAGCGTAGACATATTATTATTATTATTATTATCATAACACCTTTATTTTATTATAACTCAGTCAGTGAATTTGCACTGAAGTGAAGGTACGACAAAGCCTGCGGTGACTAATGGAAGCGCAAGGAAATGCACTTATGGCTCACCTCCTCTGTATATAGTCTGTATAGTTCTGTATAATTTCAATAAACTGTGAAAGATATGCACAACTAGAAAGAGCTTTAGGTTACACTTTACTTGAAGGGGTGTGCATAAGACTGACATGGTACCTTCATAATCATGATATGACACCTACATAATCATGACATGAGAAATGTCATGAATATGAAGGTTTTTTTTTATGCATGTTTATGACAACTGTCATGAAGTGTCATTCGCTCAGTTATGCATTTTTTTATGCAAAAATGACATTGTTTGAGATGTCTTTTGTTATGAGCTATGGTTAGGGGTAAGGGTAGGGGAAGGGTTAGGTCAAATAATGTCATATTAGCATTAAAAATGACATAACTGAGCGAAATTCACTTAATGACAGTTGTCATAAACACGCATAACACCTCCTATTATATGTGTCATGTCATGATTATGTAGGTATCATGTCAGTCTTATGCACACCCCTTCAAGTAAAGGGTTACCGGGAGCTTTTTATTGCAGCTTGCTTCACAACACAAGAAGTTTTTTTTTTAAATAAGCTTCCCAGTTCCACTAACAGTGGGGGAAATATTTATTTGATCCCTGCTGATTTTGTAAGTTTGCCCACTTACAAAGAAATGAAGGGTCTGTAATTTTTTATGGTAGGTTTATTTTAACAGACAGAATACCAACCAAAAAATCCAGAAAAAAAAAACATTTTATATAAAGGTTAGAGATTGATTTGAATTTCAGTGAGTGAAATAAGTATTTGATCCCCTACCAACCAGCAAGAATTCTGGCTCACACAGATTGGTTATGATAAGGCAAAGGAACAAAGGAGTGGCTACTCAGAGAGACAAGACATATGGTCATGGAGTGGCCTAGCCAGTCTCCAGACCTCAATCGTATAGAAAATCTGTGGAGGGAGCTGAAACTTCAAGTTGCCAAATGGCAGCCATGAAACCTTAAGGATTTAGAGAGGATCAAATGTAAAGACACAAATGCACACACACAGTAGTGAACACACACACACGCACGCACACACTCACACACACGCACAAATAAACACTCACACACACACGCACCCACACACACAAACACACACAGTAGGGGAAAACAAACACACAACGTACACTCACACATCTTGTAGTAAGGATGGCGGCGAGTTCACGCTGCGCTTCACTCTCTTCTCCCAACAGAAGGTGTTTTCGTGTTTTTTGTTCTTGTGCGGTGTCCCCCCCCCCAGTGTTTTTGCACGATTCGTGCATACTATCGTCTCTAAGTTGCGCATACAGTCATGAGTGTCTGCCTCGATGTCGGCAGCAACCACATTTTTTAGATTAGGGTGTAAACTACTAGCGCGCGCCGAAGAGCTGCGGGACTTGGTCTGCTCCGGAGGCCCAACCATCACCGACCCCCACTACGCATCTCGCCAACAGCGGATGCGCCACAATCGGCGTGAGAGGGAAGCAAGAAGAGGGGTAAGCACGGAGGTATTTGGGCTAGGGCTAGCGGCTAACCCACACCAAGCAGCTATCCCACCATCGTAGGGAAACGTACGCTCTGGGACAATGAACTGGACTACATCCGGACTAATACGCTCAACTCAGAGGACTGTATAAGAGACGCTGTTGGTTTTGTGTTAATGGAATATCATGGCTCAACAACAGCGGTTCAGAGATTGAGATCCCCTCCCACATGCATCTCGATAGAGACATGCTATCGAGAGGACAGAGCCGTGTCGAGGGAGTAAGTGACCCGCGGCGGAGGGCTGTGTGTTACATCAATGACGCGTCGGCTGCCGCGTCTGTTGTGGTCTGCAAAACATGCTCACCCTGGTGGAGTTTATGATTAGTATAGGTGCCGGCCGTTCTGTCTACCGAGGCGGAATATCCAGCCATACTGCTCGTTGCTGTATACATCCCTCCCAGCTCCAACAACAGCAACAGGAGCGAAGCACTAAATGAACTGTACCAGCACATAAGTGAGCAGCAGACAGCCCACCCTGACGCTTTTCTCATCTTGGCTGGGGATTTAAACCACGCAGACTTAAAGAGTGTGTTCACAAAAATACACCAACACATAGACTTTACAACACGGGGAAACAACACTCTGGACTATGTTTGCACCACCCAGAGAGGAGCTTACAAGGCCCTCCCCCACCCCCACCTCGGTGCCTCAGACCACATCACTGTCATGCTAAATGCCTACATACAGACCGCTCGTTAAAGTCACCAAACCTGTTCACAAACAGATACAAGTGTGGTCGGAAGGGTCGTCAGAGGCTCTTCAAGACATACAATAACACCACAGACATCCAGGAGTACTCAGAGACTGTCACTAAGTGCATTGATGATGTAACAGTCACAAAAACCATCACTGTCCGGGCCAACCAGAAACCGTGGCTAACAGGAGAGGTCTACGGGATCTCCTGAAGACGCAGAATCGCGCCTTCAGAACTGGAGAGAGGGGGCGAGAAGTAGGGGCAACCTTTCAGCGGCATCAGCAGAGGCAAAAAAATAGACAGTACTCCAGGAGGAAATAGCCCACATTTCGCGAAAAGCAGAGCAGGCGGAGCCGTGGCAGGGGGACAGAGCATACGGACTACAAGCCACCACCAGCCCACTCTGTGACAAGCACCATCTCCTATGAACTGAACGAGCTGAAGTCGTCTTCGCTCGCTTTGAGGCACCCCCCACAACCCCACCAAGGGCCCACACCAACACACTAAAAACCACGCGATACAGGAAGGCACCAGCAACAATATCACCACTGCACAGAAGATCCACTCCTACCGGCGACCAAGGCGTGACGCCTTTGTCCCTTCCGGGACACAGCGTGATAGTGGGTTTTTAGAGTGGGTGAGGGGAGAGGTCACCCCGTTCAGCTCTGAGGAGAATCCATCAGCAGACACGAAAAGCTCCGGGTCCTGACAACATTCCGGGGCGTGTACTGAGAGACTGTGCAGGGGAACTCACCGATGTCTTCACAGACATTTCAACATCACTCTAAGCCAGGCTGTTGTCCCCACATGATTCAAAGCTACCACCATCATTCCAGTACCAAAGAAGGTCATCTCCAT
>JADLZN010001182.1:0-24339 GCA_018155175.1 Sinocyclocheilus anophthalmus | reverse complement strand
CTAATTAGTGGTTTTCTTTCCTGTCAATTTGGTGCTAATTTGCCACACGGCCTCTATAAAACAGCCTCCAGGATGGCGAAGCTTTTGACTGTTTTCCTTCTTTTTATTGGTTTCTTTTCTGTTGCTTGCACCGCTGAATTCCAGCACGCTCTACATGCTGAGTTTAGGTCGAGGAGGGAGCATGGCTTCATTCTTGCGGTCAGTCGTGTGGTGTTCTGCAATGGGATGGGCAGCTGTACGGAGTCACACTCGGTCAAAAACACATGGGTGCGCTTAGGTTTGCGCGCAGTGTGTGGGGGGGGGGGGAAAAAAAAAAGCTTGAACAACTGCTTGCCCACTTAAGGGTCATGTGGATGGGTGTTGCACTGAGGGCTGGTGGTTAGGTGGACTTTTTGTAAGTCCTACGGTTAAAGGAAAGTTCTGGATGCTGTACAAGTTCAAAGGTTAGTTCACTCAAAACTGAAAATTCTGTCATAGTTAACTCTATAAACCCATAACACTTTTTTATTCATTTTCCAAAACATAAATTATGACATTTTTACATTTCTTTCTCTCTCTTTTTTTTGCTATATTTTCAAAATTCATATGACCAACATTTGTGTGCTTCAAAAAGTAGAAAAATACATTTTAAAGTAATCCATTTAAATTGAGCGGTTTAAAGAGACATGATTGCTTTGTATGACAGACATAATTTTGGCTTTAATTCACATGTAAACTTTGATCATTGCACACACACACACACACACAACGCTATGGGTACAGCTATTACGAAAATTAGTTACTTGGTTACACATGGTATGAGTTTAGGGTCACGGTAGAAATATACTTGACTGCAAGACGCCACTATTCACCAGTCATAACTAGTATTGTTCATACTGAAATAGAAGTATTCCCTTGTCAACAATGGCAGCATCAAAACATCAAAAATAAAATATGATAATTGTTTATTACATTATATTTGCGTGCATCAGTGTTTATTTCGTGGTGATGATCGGCTGACTGTGCATTTTACATTCTATATAAATTTCATTTTTGTGTGAAGGTTTTGATGTACTAATTTCCGTTTGCATTTCAGTATATGGCCTCTTTTTTTATTGTTTATGCAAATGAAACCATAATATGATGCCAATTATCAGTCAACATTAATCAGGCGTGTTCAGTGAAGCTGCATGTAATATGCAAATTTTGGTAAACAAGTATCACATAAAGCTGTCTGGGCATGGGCCAATAATATTTCCCCATAATTACCAATACACATGAGTTATATATACATCTTTTGGCATTTTTCAAGTCACCGGTTGTTCTTGTCAAACCTGCGGTGTCTTTTATGTTGCGTGCAACTGCGTAACTACATCAGGACTTCGTACAGTGATTGATTCATTGCACCGGGAAGGCGAGGGAGCCAATGAAAACAAACTCGGTCCGTAGACACCTCAAAACATATTGATGAATGCCAGCACCAGTGTCTCATTGAAATTGTTTGAGCAAATTGGGCAGAACAAGACAGATGTGGTGCTGTAAATGACTGAAGCACCGCTCTCTGCTTGGTGTCATCGCAGCAGTGATTAGAACGCATCCGTGTGCTGCCCCTCCTCTTCATTGAGTGTGGATTGGAGCTGCCTGCAGCTGAATAGAGCCTCCGCAGGGCCCATCAACATCCAGAACATTATGGAAGGGACCGAGCTCAACACAAAGAGTGACAAAGAGAGATAAATACGGTGCTTTGTGATTTCAGGCTATTTTCAGAGCCGTTGCTCCTAGGGATGCACCAGTATTTTGGTAGACATACATAAAGGCAGCACTGTAGTAATATTCTGAAATATCTAATATTGGGAGTGTGATTGTTTTAAGTTTTTATATGTTGTATATATTTTTATTCATCAACACAAATTGTTCAGAAAGAAACCAAACTATCAAGCTTTGCATTTTTGCCAAGGAACACTGACAGACTGACAGACTTTTTGGAATGGAGTACATAAGTGAAATTAAATGACATCAGTTTCATCTTCCCACTTGCTAATGTGAGAAACCCCACTCTGAACAATTCAAAAGCGGAAGAAAACACAGATGCCCTGGCTTTCAAAAAAAAAAAAAAAAAAATCTTACATTTAGCTGCACTCCATCCTCACAACGCGCATTCTTTTGTCTTAAGCATGGAACGCTGCAAAAACAGACAAGCAGAGTGACACAAACAATCACACATCCCAGTGCTATTATAATAATATCTGCACACTTGGTATGAGGTCATGGCCAGTCAATAGACAATCAAATTAGAGACTAATCATAGAACTAAATAACAGAACTAATTTATATAATATGCATAGTAAGCATCAGAGCTTTAAACTTGCTAGTGTCATGACAATTGTATTACAATAACAAATAGTTTCTGTTACAGTAATGAAAAACTGAAAAAATATACAATAATGGAAATGAAAAAAATAATCAAAAGTACACGATGCATTGTGGCGACAGGGACGTTAAGCAACAGCTATGGATGAGATAACATTTACTTGCCTATCTGTCATGTAGTATCGGTTACTGCAAAATAACGTTTTCTTCTGTAGTATACATTTACAGTACAACTCAGTACCTTTTCAAAAATGTACTTGTTTACAGTGGGGCAAAAAAGTATTTAGTCAGCCAACAATTGTGCAAGTTCTCCCACTAAAAAGATGAGAGAGGCCTGTAATTTTATCATAGGTATACCTCAACTATGAGAGACAAAATGAGAAAAAAAAAAATCCAGAAAATCAACATTGTAGGATTTTTAACGAATTTATTGGTAAAATTCCTCGGTAAAATAAGTATTTGGTCCCCTACAAACAAGCAAGATTTCTGGCTATCACAGACCTGTAACTTCTTCTTTAAAAGCCTCCTCTGTCCTCCACTGGTTACATGTATTAATGGCATCTGTTTGAACTCAATATCAATATAAAAGACACCTGTCCACAACCTCAAACGGTCACACTCCAAACTCCACCATGGGCAAGACCAAAGAGCTGTCAAAGGACACCGGAAACAAAATTGTAGACCTGCACCAGGCTGGAAGACTGAATCTGCAATAGGTAAGAAGCTTGGTGTGAAGAAATCAACTGTGGGAGCAATTATTAGAAAATGAAGACATACAAGACCACTGATAATCTCCCTCGAGCTGGGGCTCCACGCAAGATCTTCTCACCCCGTGGGGTCAAAATGATCACAAGAACTGTGAACAAAAATCCCAGAACCACACGGGGGGAACCTAGTGAATGACCTGCAGAGAGCTGGGACCAAAGTACCAAAGGCTACCATCAGTAACACACTGCGCCGCCAGGACTCAAATCCTGCAGTGCCAGACGTGTCCCCTGCTTAAGCCAGTACATGTCCAGGCCAGTCTGAAGTTTGCTAGAGAGCATTTGGATGATCCAGAAGAGGATTGGAGAATATCATATGGTCAGATGAAACCAAAATAGAACTTTTTGGTAAAAAACTCAACTTGTCGCTTTTGGAGGAGAAAGAATGCTGAGTTGAATCCAAACAACACCATACCTACTGTGAAGCATGGGGGTGGAAACCACATGCTTTGGGGCTGTTTTTCTGCAAAGGGACCAGCACGACTGATCCGTGTAAACGAAAGAAAGAATGGGGCCATGTATCGTGAGATTTTGAGGGAAAACCTCCTTCCATCAGCAAGGGCAGTGATGCTGGGCTTTCGAATGACAATGATCCCAAACATACCACCCGGGCAACGAAGGAGTGGCTTCGTAAGAAGCATTTCAAAGGTCCTGGAGTGGCCTAGCCAGTCTCCAGATCGCAACCCCATAGAAAATCTTTGGAGGGAAAATCCGTGTTGCCCAGCGACAGCACCAAAACATTACTGCTCTAGAGGAGAACTGCATGGAGGAATGGGCCAAAATACCAGCAAACAGTGTGTGAAAACCTTGTGAAGACTTACAGAAAAACGTTTGACCTCTGTCATTGCCAACAAAAGGGTATATAACAAAGTATTGAGATGAAAATTTTGTTATTGACCAAATACTTAAATTCCACCATAATTTGCAAATAAATTCAACAATGTGATTTTCTGGATTTTTTTCCCCCCTCATTTTGTCTCTCATAGTTGAGGTATACTATGATGAAAATTACAGGCCTCTCTCATCTTTTTAATGGGAGAACTTGCACAATTGGTGGCTGACTAAATCCTTTTTTCCCCACTGTATATATATTAGTACCTTAAAGCTAAATATTATTACCTAATGTGCACAGATTAGTACCTAAATGGTGCATATTAATACCTTTTGAAAGTAATTAAGCTTTTGTACCCTTTGTTTTGCCCCAAAAGTGTACAGGTAGTCAGGAATTTGATTAAGGTTTAAGGCTGGACTACACAGTGCAACTTTTATAATCTGAATATAATCAACTTTTATAATCATACACTTGTGACTTTGTAAATGGTTACAGAGGAAATTATGCACGTTACACTAAACAGTGAACAAGGGAGGATCACACAGTCCAACTACCAAGATTTTTTTTGGTCATACTTTATTTTAGGGTCCAATTCTCACTATTAACTGACTATTGCCTCTATAAACTCCAAAACAAAACATTTACTGTTTATTAATTGAAAGTAAGGTCATTGTTAACATGAGTTATGGAGTAGGATTAAAATATTGGGCCCTACTTTATGTTAAGTGGCCTTTACTACTATGTACTTAAAAAATAAGTACTTATTGTGTTCATATTGTATTGAAAAACACTTTTGCTGCTATTGAGGTAGGATACAGGTAAGGTTAGGGACAGGTTTGTTGGTATTGGTAGGTTTAAGGGTGGGTTAAGGTGTAAGGGATGGTTCAACTGTGTAATTATAAATGTAATTAAATAAATTAAATACAGATGTAATTACATGCAGGTATTTTTTTAAAATATAAGTACAATGTAAAAAACATGTATATACACAATAAGTGCATTTCACCAAATTATTAATTTAAATGTAAGTAAATAGTAGTTAAGGCAACTTAATATAAAGTGGGTCCAAATACTGTCATGCAGAATAAGATATATGGCTTTATAAGTACTAATAATCAGCCAATATGCTAATAATATGCATGTTAATAAGCAATTAGTTAATAGTGAGAAGTGGTCCCTAAATTAAAGTGTTACCTTATTTTTAAAAATGCACTAAATAAGTCTGAAACTCAAAAAAATCGACGTTTGTGCCCATCATACACCACTCCGAATGCCTAAAATCTGCAGACTGGATTTGACTTTTGGCAGCTAAAGTGCAAAAGTCTTGTAGTGTATTTCCAGCCTTAAGGTGTGGAAAGTTGGCTGGAGTTTTTTATTTTAATTCACAAAGTAATCCATTCTTCTTGTGTTATAAATATTTTCTGATGAAGTGTCAAAGCGCTAATTTCAAGAGGAAAATATAGCCTCCTCTACATGGTTACACCGTCTCCGATGCACAAACTGATTTTAACGATGCATGTGTGTGTCAATGGATATTACGCCATTCCATTTTTAACCCAATTAATTGGAGCATAAGAAGCGGGAATAAAATATTTCCAAGAGGGAAGTCCAAAGAAAGACTGTGGCCGTCTTCTCCAGCTGTAAAGGACATAATGATACTTACTGGTGACATTTGTTACAATCCAACTGGATCAACCTTAAAAAATTCCTGGCGAAAGAGACGTGGGTTTTTCAATTACAGAGCAAGTCTTTTCGTCCTTCACTGGGAGCTTTTGAAAAACGATTCCCTTTTAAATGGAACGTAATCAGTGCACGGTAAAGCGAGCCCGCTCATGCGAAAATGTGTCACGAAATGTATCACTCCCTGATGTTTGGTACTCCCACAACACAGTTTTCAATAGTGCCTTCATCAAATTCCCTGCCATAATTCATTTTTAAACTCCCATTAACTCTAGCGCCTGACACACATTTCCAAAAGCAGCCGTAGCAACCCACATGAAGTTTTGCAAATCAATGCTGACAAATTGCTGTTAAAGTTTCACACAATAGAGGAAGTGTTACTTTTTCTGTCAGCCTTTGTCTCAGGCAATGTTCTCTTGTGATCACCGTCCGTGTTTGTTGTATCCGTGGCGTTTTGCGAGGGTTGTCCGCCTCTTTGAAACTGCACTGTGAACATCTTCCTCCACATTGTTAACTGCGGTTTGCATCTTTCTCGCCTCAACCCACTTTTTTGAAGCATGGGCACAACGGCGTCTTATGTAGTATCTTCTGGCCAACGTCCCGAACATCCAAACCCAAAACATGTATCATTACTCATTGACACGAGATAAAAACCACAAACGGTTCCCTTTCAGTCGGTCACTCTCGACGTCACGTCGGAGGACCGACAAAATTGGGATCTCGCATAGAGGGACAATCTATTTCGAGTGTAAACTAAACAAGCCAATGCACATGGCATGCGATTATTGCATCCAGCTGCTGTTGATCACAGCGTGAGTATAAGTAGGCAGCAGGTGCAGCGCATATTCAGCTTTTCGCTTCGGAGCCGAGCAGTTCTATCGTTCTGCTCCTGACCTCTGCGGTAGTGAGAAACTACAGTCAAGCACGCTCTTCGGTGGGCTCTCGTGCTGGTGGTACGGCGCTTCAGCGGCGGTGGTTTCCCGTGTCGAGTGGGCTGCACACGGCAGGCTGCACTACCCCTGTGTGTGTTGCAGACGGCCATCTCCCCTGTGCGCTTCGGCACACTAAAAGAGCAAATTCCATACTAAAAGAGCTTCACGGGTGGAACGTCTTTTTAAAGACGCGTCCTTTTAAAGATGTCATACCATCCGTGTTTCTGGGTGCGGTCGTTACCTGGCGCCGGGTGATGGTCACGATCGCTGCCTCTCGTGCCTGGGCATGAAGCACGCTGAGGTGGCTTTCGTGGATGCCTCATGCTCCCATTGCGGGGGCATGACCATCTCGGAGTTGCGGACCAGACTCCGTTACCTGCAAGGGGGCGGAGTGCCCGTGCCACTGCCTAGATCTGGGGTTCCCTCTGGCAGCAGCCGGGGGCGTCCTTTTTCTAGCAGTGGGCGGACTGGTCTTACGGTCACGGTGAGGAATTCCCCTCCGGGGAATGCGCAAGCCCGCCGTCACTTCGAAACCAGCGGAGCTCTCAAAAAAGCAGGCTGGACCCTCCCGGGGGGTACCACTTGGTTCTTCTGAGGCCCCCCCGACGAACAGAGTAGACTGCAGCATCGGGAGGGTGAGCCGGACTGTTCCGGGGATGAAGATAGTCAGCCTGCCGCCCTATGGGCGGTCAGCGGGCGGAGACGGACCCGGAAATGATGGCTATGCTTTCCCGGGCCGCCAAGAGTGTCGGGCTCGAGTGGAACGATCCACCGCGTCCCGAACCCTCAAGGTTGGACGATTGGTTTCTCGGGGTGGCGCGCGCTGGTTCTCAGGGCCCCGCTCCAGTGCCTTTCTTCCCGGAGGTGCATGATGAGATCGCTTGGTCATGGACGGCACCTTTTACTGCCTGAAACCGGCCCAGTGGCTCATCCTCCCTAACCACCCTCGATGGGGGTCCAGCGCGGGGGTACGTGGGAGTTCCCCAGGTGGAGCGGTCGGTTGCAATGCAGTTGTGTCCAAATACCGCTGCCACCTGGCTGGGCAAGTCATTGCTCCCCTCCCGGGCCTGTAGGCACTCATCGGCCTTGATCGATACTGCCTATACGGCCTGTGGAGAAGCTGCGTCCGCCTTACACGCTTCGGCGTTATTGCAAGTGCACCAGGCCAAGGCACTGAGGGACTTGCACGAGGGTGGTCACGACCTGGAAGTTCTCAAAGAACTCCGCACCGCGGCGGAACCTCGCGCCACGAGCGACGAAGGTTAAGGCGCGGTCTCTGGGTAGTGCGATGTCCACTATGGTGTTCCAGGAGCGCCAATTCTGGCTGTGACCGGCTGACATGCGCGAGACGGACAAGAAACGATTCTTGAACGCCCCCGTGTCCCAAACCGGCCTTTTCGGTGACACGATGGAGAACTTCGCCCAGCAGTTCTCCGCCGCCCAAAAGCAGACTGAGGCCATCAGGGAGGCCCTGAGACGGGCGACCCAGAGACGGAGGGAGTTGCTCTTCGGGAGATGGTTTTTGGGAGGTGGTGAACGCACCACTCCCTCCCCCGGTGGAGGGCCGGGTGGAGAATCTTTTGTTTCCTTTTTTCTGACACTGACCTCGCAGCCAGTGGTACCCAAATTCTCGACAAAAAGCAATTCCTCTATTTCTGGGTCCACAGAGGGGACGGGGCATTGTGGACGATCTAGTGCGTATCAAACTCACCCTCCTCTCTCGCCAGTGAGAAGCAGTGGGCAGATCGGGAGGACGAACCAACAGACTACCCACACACCCTCTGCTCAAACGCAGGTCAGTATTGCACACACCCAGACCCCGCCTCGGACCGGCAAAGAGACGCACGGGCCGGGTCCCTGCGTTCTTCCACGCTGCCCCACTGCAGGTACGCCTGTAGTTACGTTGATGCCACTAGCGCGGTGTCTGAGAGCCTGGCTTGAGCTACCCAGCCCGACTCGATGGCTCCTTCGAACCGTCAGGCTCGGCTATACGATTCAGTCGCCCAGCGTCCCCCCCCAAGTTCAGTGGCGTACACTGTAAGTCAGTACATTTCCTTTTGAAAGCACAGATGCAACCTGTCTTGCGGGCGGAGGTCGCAGTCCTACTGGCGATGGATGCGATAGAGCCGGTCCCTCCGGCTGATATGAGGTCGGGGTTTTACAGCCCGTACTTCATTGTACCCAAGAAAGACGGTGGGTTACGACCAATCCTGGACCCGAGGGTTCTGAACCGGGCCCTTCACAGGCTCTCGTTCAAGATGCTCACGCAGAAATGCATTTTCAGGTGTATCCGTCCCCCAGACTGGTTCGCAGCGATCGACCTGAAGAACGCGTACTTCCATGTTTCGATCCTTCAGCGCCACAGGCCATTCCTGCGGTTTGAGTTTGAAAGACCGGCATATCAGTACAAGGTCCTGCCCTATGGGCTGTCCCTGTCGCCCCGTGTCTTCACGCAAGTTACGGAGGCAGCCCTTGTTCCCATGAGAGAGCAGGGCCTTCGAATCCTCAACTACCTCGACGTTGGCTCAACTTGCCTAGTCTGCAGGGGCAGGTGTGCGAGCACAGGGATTGGTGACTTCACACCTCAGCCTGTTGGGGGCTTCAGCAAGGGAAAAACGAGCAAACTCGCCCCGACGAAGAGGATCTTTTCTTTTTTTTCTTTTTCGGTTATGGGGGGAGGTTAGACTGGTGGCGAACACAGACAGCACGCCTCACGCAGGAACTTGCTCAGTCGGTGTTGAACTGCTTTAATACGTTCAAGAGCAGGATGGCGGTCCCACTGAAAACATTTCAGAGGCTCCTGGGGCATATGGCGGCCGCGGCGGCGGTCACGCCGCTGGGGCTACTCCATATGAGACCGCTTCAGCACTGGCTCCAAGGCCGAGTCCAGAGGTGGGCGTGGCAACGCGGCACCTTCTGGGTCCAAGTTACACCGGCCTGGCGCCAAACCTTCACCCCGTGGTCAGACCTTGCGTTCATCCGGGCAGGAGTGCCCCTGGAGCAGATCTCCAAGCATTCGGTGGTTTGCACGGATGCCTCAACCACAGGCTGGGGGGCCACGTACAACAGGCACACAGTGTCGGGGGTGTGGACGGGCCCCCAACTGCACTGGCACATCAACTGCCTCGAGTTGCTGCCAGTGCACCTTGCCCTGTGCCGTCTCAAAGGGCGCTTACGAGGCAAGCATGTGCTGGTCCGAATGGACAACACAGCGACCGTTACGTACATCAGCCTACTGGGTGGTCTGCGCTCCTGTCGCTTATCGCAACTCGCCTGCCACCTTCTCCTCTGGAGTCAGAAGAATCTGAGGTCGCTTCGTGCTGTTCACAATCCTGGGCTGCTCAACCAGGCAGCCAACGAGCTGTCCCGAGCTGAGCTCCCGGGAGAATGGCGACTCCATCACCAGACGGTCCAGCTGGTTTGGGGACGTTTCGGAGCCGCTCAGGTGGACCTGTTTGCCTCTCCAGAAACCTCCCACTGACAGTTGTTCTTCGCCCTGACCGACGGAACACTCGGCACGGATGCTCTGGCACACAGCTGGCCGCGGGGTCTTCGCAAGTATGCGTTTCCCCCAGTGAGCCTTCGTGCACAGTTGCTGTGCAAGGTCACGGAGGACAAGGAGCAGGTTCTGTTGGTGGCATCCTATTGGCCTACCTGGACCTGGTTCACGGAACTAATGCTCCTCGCGACAGCACCTCTTTGGCTGATTCCTCTGAGGAAGGATTTACTGATTTAGAGACGGTGCACCCTTTGGCACCCGCGTCCAGACCTCTGGAAACTTCATGTCTGGTCCCTGGACGGGACGCGGAGGTTCTAGGTGCCCTACCCCAAGGGGTAGTTGACACCATCACTTCAGCGAGAACACCGTCTACGAGACAAGCCTATGCTTTGAAGTGGAACCTGTTAGTTGAGTGGTGTTCTTCTCGCCGAGAAGACCCCCGGAGATGCCTGATCGGAGTTGTGCTGTCCTTTTTGCAGCAAGGGTTGGAGCGAAGGCTGTCTCCCTCCACCCTTAAAGTTTTGTTATGTCTCGGCGATTGCTGCGAACCACGACCCCTTAGAAGGGAGGTCTTTGGGGAAGCATGACTTGATCGTCAGGTTCCTTAGGGGGGCGAGAAGATTAAAATCCTCCACGGCCCCCCTCTATACCCTCTTGGGACCTGAGTCGGGTGCTTACGGCACTTCAGCAGGCCCCATTTGAGCCTTTACAGGCAGTGGAGCTGAAGTTCCTCTCGATGAAGACATTGCTCCTGCTGGCATTGGCCTCTATCAAGAGGGTAGGGGACCTGCACGCATTTTCGGTCAACGATTCGTGCCTAGAGTTCGGGCCGGCTGATTCCCAGGTAACCCTGAGGCCCCGGCCCGGCTACGTGCCCAAGGTTCCCGCTCCTCCTTTCAGGGATCAGGTGGTGAACCTCAAAGCGCTGCCCTCGGAGGAGGCAGACACACCCCTAGTTTTGCTTTGTCCCGTCCGAGCCTTAAGGTGCTACGTAGACCGGACGCAAAGCTTCAGGACCTCAGACCAGCTCTTTGTCTGTCACGGAGGCCGGCAGAAGGGGAATGCCGTCTCAAAGCAGAGGATGGCCCACTGGATAGTGGACGCCATCACCCTGGCTTATCAGGCACAGGGTGTGCCCTGCCCGCTCAGGCTGCGAGCTCACTCAACTAGAAATGTTGCATCCTCCTGGGCGCTGGCTCATAGAGCCTCTCTGACAGATATTTGTAGAGCTGCAAGCCAGGCGACACCTAACACATTGGCTAGATTCTATAGCCTTCGTGTGGAGCCGGTATACTCCTGTGTTATCACCTCAAACGGGTAGAAGCACTGAGAGGCCCCGGTTTCGGGTCGGCTTGCAAAATTACTCCAGAGAGTCCATACAGTAGACCTTGTTGAGTTCCTCCATCCCCTCGGCAGCCAGTTGTGGCGGAGCGTCCGGCGCCAGGCCTGCACTCGCTGAATCCTCGAGAACCGGTAAAAGGCAGGGTTCCATATGTAAGACCCAAGTGGATATCATATGTTTAAAGTCCACGGTATAGCCTCAGAGCAATGTTTCCCCAGCAGACTTCCTGCTATTTTCCAAGAGAGTTACAATCACATCCAGTCTTTCCATATGCCATAAGGATGGCATATGTGTATGCTCCGAAACCTCTTCGGAAGGTTCGAGCTTCAGTAACGCACCATTTCCAGGGGAGAACGTGTAATAACGTTGTCCCAGGTGATCCAGTCTTACCTCATGGGTAGGCCAAGCAGCGTAGCTGGTCATCTTGTGAGGCAAAGCCCTGGCTACGCCAAAAAATAGGGGCGCAGCGGTGGGCTCCACAGGACACTGGAAGGGTCCAATAGAAACTGTGGCCTTTTGGAGGATCCCAATTCGTCGGTCCTCCGAAGTGACGTCAAGAGTGACCGACTGAAAGGGAACGTTCTCGGTTACGTATGTATCCCTCGTTCCCTGAAGGAGGGAATGGAGACTTCACGTCCCGTCGCCACAGCTCCTGTGCCACCACTGAGCAGCCGGGTCACCGGCTCGGCCCCTCAGCGAAAACCTGAATATGCGCTCCACCTGCTGCCTACTTATACTCACGCTGTGATCAGCAGCAGCTGGATGCAATAATAGCATGCCAATGTTCATTGGCTCGTTTAGTTTACACTCAAAATGGATTAGTCTCTCTAAGCGAGATCCCAATTCGTCGGTCCTCCGACGTGACGTCCCCGTTCCCTCCTTCAGGGAACGAGGGTTTACATACGTAACCGAGACGTTCTTCCCCCTCACGCTCATTGTTCTAATACATCTACAGAGCTTGGGCAGCCGCAATATTTTAAGTTGTTTATAATTGATACTGTAAAGACTTCATGAATGCTGATGCTCCAGGAGAATATCGTAATCGCTCCGTTGAGACAAACAGATCTTTCAGCGAAAAATGCTTGGTGGAGGGGGTGCCTCTTTTTGTCACAATTTTCTTTCGCCAACGTTATTCCACTGCAGTTATGTGAATCACTATTACAAAACAACTCTTTTGTAACTGTCTGTTTACGAATTTGTTTGCTTTAGTCTGAAGGATTGAACCCTTGTTGATGTTATGTGAATGGGTAGTTGATGCGTAACATGTCTATGGAAATTAAGGGAAAGTGTATATATTGATATATATAATTAATTTTGAATAGTCCTTTGGTGTGACAAATTCTTTTCCAAAAGTACAAATATTCCATGTTGTCTTCACAGCATGAAATGTCATAAAAGCTCCCTGCATAATTTTAAATGTTTTGTTGAGTATAACATGTCACACCGCAGGACATGTCGACTTTCCAAAAGTGTTGCATGCCAACTATATATAGTTTTAACCTTCAGCTTTCTTTTTGGAAAAATGCATGTTGAGCCGTGTATAATTTTAACCACTCTATACGTGTAAATTGCCAGCTTTAGTAGTGTAATTGGCAGCATTTTGAACTTCTGATTCAATCCAGACCACAAGCATCGAAAAGAACACACAATGACGCAGCTCTTAACTGTGTTTAATATAAGCTGGGCATTTTCTTCCACTGGAGACTCTAACAGCAGGTTCTTATTAATTTTTTTTTACCCTTTGCCATATACAGAGACATAACTGTAGGGAACTGGCCGCAGTAGGTCTGCATTAGTTCCCAGTCTTCACATTATAAAGCTGCTGAATTGTTGTCAGCCAGTTTTTGTGCTTATTTGTTTGTGGAGGATTGATAAATGTATTGTGAAGGGTAATTTTATGACCTTTGACCTGTCCCGTGACCGCTGCTTTTCTGTGGATGTGTTAAGATAGACAACAGCGAGCTGTCACTGCCGATTCAAAGGTAATTTTTTGTCTCGAAATTTCAGAGACATACTTTTTTGATCAAATTTCTCAGATAATATCTTTGGTTTGACTTCTGCCCTTGCTGTTCTGGTGGCTTGGTTTCTCACAGAGAACTATTTAGCTGGTTATGGATTTGTAGATCATTGTAGATTGCCTCAACAATCTTTGCCTTGAGATATTTCACTATCCTGAGTACTTTCGTGCACAATGAAGTTTTATGAACTAATAAGCAGAAGCTTTGATCATTTTATCAAAAGAAACATTGTACATGTTCACTGAGTTTGGATGGGATCGCATTTATCAGACCCACATGTTGAAAAGAAAATGAAATGTCCTCCTTTGGTGTTTGAGACTTGGCCAATAAGAATGAGGAATTTCTCTGAGATGTCCAAGAGGCCAATTATTCTCTTTTGCAGCATCTAACAGTGCCAATGGTCCCTAAAATTAGACCCCAGAAATTGCAAGAGTGTTGCATGGCATTGCAAAAGAGGCCCAGCTGTAGAAGGTAACACAGAATTTAGGTGCCTGACCACAGTTGTGTCAGCAATTGAATGGCGACCATTTTTTTTGGGCGACAGGCCCTTGTGAGTAGGAAGGACACTTTAGCATATTTTAGAAAAGTGTACTTATTATGGAAATAATATACTAAAGTGCAAACTCAATGTAATGTTTCCAGACACTTAACTGCATGTTATTTACAATTAAATGAAAATATATTATAGTTTAAATATCTACTGTATGCAAATGCAGTTATTTGAAATTGAGGTGCTTTTTTGACCAATTAGTAAGTCTAAGTTGCATTCCATCTTCTTTCATATTCCGATTATCTGTAAAACGCAAAAATGTCTACTCTCTACATTCTTCGGAAAAACTGAAACTCTGTTTTGAATTCTAGACCATAGGGAATCTAACATAACAGCTGAAATCATGTTAAAAGGGAATTATCAGGTTATTGTATGAGATCTCTGAGTGATTATGTGTGCTCTAAACAGCTGTCGTTGCAGGTCATTCGTCGGTCAAATGATAATTAGCAGCTGCCTCCCCTGCCATAATGAACCGCTTTACACACAAAAACTATTTCATTTTTTTTTGTTTAAGATTTGTTCATTCTTTCTAAACAATTGGCAAGCTAAACTGACAAGATTATTAAATACTTTATTTCGTTAAGTAGTTGTTTCATAAAATAATAGAAAAAAAACTGAAGAGTACAGTTTTCATCAAAATCAAAATCAAAGTACAGTTTTATTATAGGCTAAGCCCAACCGTCGTGTCGTTGCTAAACTTTATTATAGCCTAAAATGCTGGCTTTATATTGCCTACTGCATAAAAGAAAAGAAAAAAACTATTTATCATACTTTATTATTTTGCTGATTTCATTAACACTCTTGTAATTTAAAATAAATGCCTGAAATTTAAAACAGTAATAAAATAAGCACAGGAGTAGTTTTTGACCAGCACTTTTACTTTAAACGAGAAATAACGAAGAGCATAACTATTACAGAGTACAGATTTTCTGTCTTACTCTCTCCTTTTCTTCCATTTTTTAAATAAGATTTAAATGTTTGTAACATCATGTGCAATAATTGAATCAGCCTATTAAACTTGAGGGAGATTAAATATATGTATGGAATATGACAATTAATGCTCAATTATTCTTTTTTTAATTTTTCAGTTAACCCAGTGTTTCTCAACCCTGGTCCTGAGCGCCCCCCAACACTGCACATTTTGTATGTCTCCCTTATCGGACACCCATTTCAGGTCCTGGAGTTTCTTTTAATGAGCTAATGAGTTGAATCAGGTGTGTTTGATTAGGATTAACTTGGGTAGTTAACCTAAAATGTCCATTTGGTAACATCTTAATTTACTGTTTAAATTTAAGTCACAATAATAAGAAATAGTTCCTTAAGGTACCAAGTGTGCATTTGCACTTTTAAAGCCTTATTACTCTGTTAATATTAACTGTTTGCATGTCTAAAGTATAATGAGAATTTTTGACTGTTTTACATATACATTCCATAATATTTTACAGGTGACATTCCAAAAAGTTTCACCAAAGTCATAGAGCATTAGACAGAGTTCACCAGAGATATGACCTTTAGAGGTTATCAGGAGAACAACACTCTCACATCTATTTAGCCGTAACAGATGTGGTCTTTATACTTTCAGACTTGGTCTCTCCTTCCAGTAGCTCAGTCATTAAAAAAGTATTTTTGGTTCAAAAGATTTCAACACTGGATCAAGATCAGAAAATATAAATACTTAGACATGTACAGAAGCCACCTTCTTAACAGCTGTAAGTACTTTTGCAACACATTTACATTCATGCTGAATCATTTACTGAAGTCATTGTGGATAAAAGTGTCAGTGTTTTCTAGGTCTAGGACTCAATTTGGTGTTGCTAATGCCACGTTGAGCTTCTGGATTAAAACTGATGTGATTGTGTTCATTTTAGTTGTATTTTAAAATGCATAAAATGTGTTTTAATAATGAAATGGCAAGTGTTAATTAGGAAAGCGGATAAAAAAAAGTAACAATGATAATAGACCTAATATAGTTATGATATTGTTTGCATTTAAACTATCATTGCAACTGCATTTGAACTACTGCACAGAAGGAGGGATTTCCGCTTATATGACCAATAAAGAGTTTTACTAGGGCTCTGCAGTGATTAAAAAACAATCTCAAATAATCAACAATGTATAACTGTGGACTCGCAACCCCAGAGATCTGGTCCCAGCTGGAAGAATAAATGGAATTCTACGGGCAGCGATGCACTGAATGACGCCGGGCAATATATCCCTTCCCTCTGTACATTTGCATGGTACACTTATCCATCTTCATGTCAGCTGTGGGGTTACCCAGGGTTCACGCGCTAGCTTGTTTCTCTCCTCTCCGCTCAATAAATAAATCTCTGCTGCTCTCTGTTTACGGGCTGAATATAAATTTGTTTGCAGTCGATCGTGGGCCTGTGTGAAGGCATTAGAAATTGTATTTCTGTAATGGGTTTCAGCATGAGGAGGTGGGGATGGGGGGTTGGGGGGAGGGTGTGTGAGGCAGGAGTTGCAGAAGTGTTTGACTGCAGGGTAGGAAAAAAAACAGGTGTGTGCACTGCTCCACCTCAATAAGATTATACACACTTTTTTATAGTCCAGATAAGATAAATTTGCTCGAGGCTGAATTTACAATGGATTTAAACTGAATTTTAATGTTATTTACTCTCATTTTATAGAGATCAAATATTAAGGGTTTATTCGTTTCTCCTCATGCCATATGTTTAATTAGTGTAAATCGTGAGGGGAAGCAGTGTTCAACATGCCTCCATGTGTTTTCTACAGATGTTTGACCTCAGTTGAAAAGCTCCGGGTAAACAAGTCATCCCAAGCGTCCCCCCTTCAATTCCAAACAGCGTGTGTCCCATCAGTACGTGTGTTTTGCCAGGACCGATGACAGGAAAACAGTCTCAGCTTGTGTTCATAATAAGGTGAGGGAGCATTAATTTTCCTTATTGACTGGAAAGAGCCCAAATAATACCAGCTTGCCACATTTGAGCCGTTTCCAGCCACATCCTGCCATCTACTATCTATTATAACATGTGCATCCGAAGCACATGCCTCTCTCTGTGAAGTAGTTGCATGCATGTTCACCTCTCCGGCTCTTTATAACTGCAGGGTGATGAAAATTCCAGTGTGGTACAGGTTAGGTTTCATTATGATTTGAATGCATCACTCTTCTCAGAGAGGAAGCTCCCTCTGATAACCTGATCTGTCTTTGGCGATCCTCCCACCAAGCTATGGAATCATGGCCACGATGTGGAGTTCATATCATTGGCTGATTTTGACCTCTGACCCCTTTGACAGAGCTTTGGAATGATGACTTGCAGCCTTTTAGGTTTAACCCTAGAGGACTGTCGGGCCTAATTATTTCTCAACTTTGAGCCCTGAAAATGCCAGGAGTGAGACGTTGCTGACAGGTGACTGTCACCACTGGCGGTAAGGTCATTGCTGCTAATGCAGAGTGGACCTGTCTCAGATGATTGGTTAAGGGCTGGTAATCTATGCACTTGCGTACACCTCTTACTTTATCACTGGGGAACTGAGAGAGGAGGCAGAATGAATAGTGGTCTGGCCTAGAAAGCATTTAGAATTGAATTAAGAATGTATTTTAATTGAGGCAGCCAACAGGATGCAGAGTTGCAGTTTGAAGTTGAATGTACGTAAGTATAAGTAATACTAATTCAAAGAAATTCATATGATAAGTCATTTTTAACTAGAAAAGAAAAGTTTGTCAGGACAAATCAGAATGTTGAATTGACCTTGTTTTAAAAAAGACATTTTTGAAGTTTAAATGTTTATGACAATAGTAGCTGGACTACTACCTATATATATTTTAACCTGTAATTCCTGTGATGGTAAGCTGAATTTTCAGCACCCATTGCTCCAGTCTTCAGTGTCACATCTGAAATGATTTTATATTACGCCACTCGAAACCCCAGAGGCTCAATTATTATAAATTATTATTGGTGTTCAATTATTATTAATGGTTATTATTATTATCTATGTTGACAAAAGTCTTTGCAGCTAATATTTTTGTGGAAACTGGGATACATTTTTTCAGGATTCTTTGATTATAGAAAGTTGTAAAAATGATTTATTTAAATACTAATCTTTTGAAAAAAAATTCTTGTTACAAAAAAGTGTCACTTTTGATCAATTTAATGCAGTCATCAAGTTATATCCCCCAACTTTTCATGTTAGTTTATCATTTTCCAAAACTATTCAAGCTTGCAACCCACTTGTTTTATGCCCCAGTTGATTTATTAAGAAAAGCAAAATAGCTATTAATTATTCGAAAGGATTAGGTGACACGGAAGACTGGTGTAATGATGCCTGAAAATTTAGCTTCGACATCAGTGTCACGGTTTGCTCGGTGAGGACGATGAACCAGGAGAACGCAGGAGAATAGCGACATTACACAGTCTGATTGACTCAAAGGGATTCAAACGTAGGACACGGGGATCGACGTTCAAAACGACAAAAACGGGATCGACGTCACCTTAAATACACAAGACAAGACGATAAACACCTGGGATCAGTAAACGTAATAGGAACAGGAAACAGGAAGACATACACATAACCTGGAGTCACAGGGCGGGGGGGGGGAGGGGGAAACAACCAAACCGGAACAGAGTCTGACATTACTCCCCCTCCCGGAAGGCGCGTCCCACGCCATAACAATTCCACCAGTGAGGGGGAGTGGGCGTCTTGGAGGCTGGTGCAGGACTGGGACACAAGGAATACCTCCAGGGTGGATCAGGCAATCCAGGGTGCCATGGCGGCACAGGGAGCTCAGAGGCCATGGTGGAGCAAGGACAGAGTAGGAAGCAATGGAATGAACAGAGCGGCAAATTGGAGGCCATGGTTGGAGCAGGGAGCAAAGGAGTCGTGGAGATCAGGAGACTCTGTAGACCATGCGCAGATCAGGGAAGAGTCAGGACTGGCCATGGCGGAACAGGGCACTCAGGAGGCCCATGGGGGACTGTCTACGTGGCTTGGCCTCGCCATCAGCGCTACTACAGCATGGCCAATATACCCCCCCAAAAACAAAAAATTTGGGGAGAATACTCGCCTTAGGGGCCCTCAGTAGGCCTAACGCGGGAACAATGGCCCATCCGCTTGACTTGGGGACTGAGCCCTCCTGGGCTCAAACAGGGGAACTGGAGCCCTTTCTGTGGATACACTAGGGACTGGGAGTCCTTTCTGTGATACACTCGGGGGACTGGAACCCTCTCTTGGGCTAAACTCGGGGACTGGAGCCTCTCTGGGCTAAACTCGGGGACTGAAACCCTCTCTGGGCTAAACTCAGGGACAGGAGCCCTCTCTGGGCTAAACTCGGGGACTGGAACCTTCTCTGGGCTAAACTCAGGGACAAGAGCCCTCACTGGGGTAAACTCAGGGGAGGGAACGGAGCGCACTAGGCTGAATTCGGGAATGGGGGAAGGCTTTCGAGAGATTGGCCGGGAGCGAACTAGGGGTGGAGCATGACCAATGACGAAACTCAGGGGGCTGGAGCCGACATGGAGGAGCTTGGGGTGGAGGACAATGGACGAGCTTGGCTGGAGCCGACACTGGAGGTTACAGTGAGCTTCGGGGCTGGACAGACAATGGAGCGAGCTCTGGGGACGGAGCAGACAACTCGCTCCTTAGATACCCCTTTAGGTTTGCGGGTGAACGGGAAAGGCCTGTGGTGGGCGGGCTTGAGAATCATGCGACACGGTGGGCTGGGCAGAGAAAGCCGCGGCCCGGCAGCGGGGCAGGTTTTTTCTGTTCCGGTATGGGCGCCTATGGGGGAGGGGAACAGGACAGAGAGAAGGAGCGAAGGGAATGCAGGATGCACTAGAGTGACAGTCTTTTTGACATAAAGGAATCACACATGGAACGTGGGATCGACGTTCAAAAACGGACAGGAATCAAAACAGGAAACACGCTTAAATACACAGACAAGACGATGAACATGGGATCAGAAAACGTAATAGGAACAGGAACACAGGAAGACAGGCAGCATTGGGAGGAATATTCGCCTTTAGAGGCTCGTAGGCCCGAAGCGGGAAACAAGGGCCCTCCCTGGGCTTGAACTTGGGAAACTGGAGTCCTTTCGTGCTACATGGGGATGGAGATTCTCTGGCAAATCGGGGGGATGGAGTCCTCTGTAGCGCCTAAATCGGGGAACATGGCCCTCCTAGGCATTTGACTTGGGGGCATCGGAGCCCCTCAGAGGGGCTCAACACCGGGAATGGAGCCCTTTTGTGCTCCATTCGGGGGAATAGAACCTCCGGGTAAACTAGGGGACAGGAGTCCTCCGTGCCGGCTAAACTCGGGTAAACAGGAGCTATTGGGTTGATTCGGGAAATGGGGATGGGATTAAGAGGAGAGACATGGCAATGGCTGAGGGGTGCTCCTGGAGGAGCTGGCACAGCAAGGCGCTTTCGAGGAGCTGGCACTGGAGCGAACTCAGGGGCTGGCAGGCTTGACACTGGAGTTGACGGAGCTCCGGGAGCCGAAATGGAGTGAGCTCTGGGCTGAGCCCCTGACCTGGAGCACAGCTCTGGGGCTGGAGCCCCCCCCAGGTTGGAGGACATCCTGCGGGCCCGGACGGCAGCTGGAGAGAGAAAGCGGCCCGGCGGTTCCAGTTTTCTGCTCACGGTGGGCCTATGGTGGAGAAACAAGCGAAAAAGGAGGAGGAAGGAGGAGAAGCAGGAGAATCAGCGATTATTTTAACAGTCTTTATGGACACACAGGAATCACACCAGGGGATCGAGTTCAAAAACGGACAGAGAAACTCAAATAACAGGAAACACCATTCAAATACACAAGACATGACAGGGGAAGACGAGTAACCACTGGGATCAATAAACATAATGGACAGGAAAAAGGAAGGGGACCAAAATATGGGCATGGACATAAACCTGGAGCACGTGGGAGGAGGGGAAAAACAACAAAAAACACGCAACAGAGTCTGATCAAACAGCGAAAAATCACATTTTGAAAAATATTAAAGTAGAAAATTTCTTTTACTGCCTATAATTTAATCAATTTAGTATATTTCAACTAAAGAATGTTTTGTATTATTAATTAAATAAACATCCTTGGTCGGCCTAAGAGACCTCTTTCAAAAACGCACAATAAAAAAATGTTGCAATTATCCTATCTTGATGTAGGTAAGCCCAATCCGTACAATTAGCAACCCCAAGTTCATGGATTCGATTCCAAAGAAATGCATGAACTGATAAAATGCAATGAGAAATATTAAAGCAGTGTATGGATGAAATGGATAAAAGCATCTGCCAAATGCAAAAAATTTTTTTTAATTAAAGATAGATATACAAAGAGAAAGATTGAGAAGTAAAAGGAGTAAGAAAGAGCAATACAGAAAAAAGGAGTGAAAGAGGGAGACCATCAGGGAAGATGAAGCCGTTGATAATATCAACAGCAGTAATTGATTGAGCATATTGCTGACAAGGTGATTGTTTAAACTTGCAGTGGTGCATTTTAGTCAAGCAACAGCAAGACGACTCCGATAAGAAAGCACACCAAGCACTTTCAGGGAGTTTTTAGACTTGGTCACTTCATGTGTTTTTACTAATAGCTATCTAATCATGGAAAAACCAAGTGCCCTCCAAGATGCATTTGAGACATATGCGAGAGATGGAGGTGGTTTGCAACGAGTGCAGTGCAGTTAAGTGTAAATGCTTCTGTTTGTTAATTAATCCCAAATTCCCAAACGGTTTAGCTTCAGTCCATACAATCTACACATAAGTAAGCAATCGTGAATGAGACATATCGAGCAACCACGAATCGCAAACATCATTTGCCATATGGGACTAAGAGTCAACAGAAAATGTTGCTACCCACCATTAGCATTACCATTAAAGTGAATGGTTATATTTGCATATATTTGCATAGAGCGTGATTAGATATATCTGTTTTACATCATAAAATGTAAAAAAAATAAATAAATAGAATAAGATAAAATGTACACTACTGATTTTGAAATAAGTCTCTTATACTCACCAAGGCTGCATTTATTTTAATAAAAAAAAAACTCATTAAAAATATGATATGCTGAAAGATTAGTCTGTTTAAAATAACTGTTTTCTATTGAATATATTTTAAAATGGAATTTATTCCAGTGATGCTAAAGGTGAATTTCAGCATCATTGCTCCAGACTTCAGTGTCACATGATCCTTCAGAAATCATTCTAATATACGTATTTGCTGCTCAAGAAATATTTTCTTATTATTATCAAAGTTGAAGACTCTTTGAATAGTTTTTGTGGAACTGATACATTCTTTGATGAATATAAAGTTCAAATGAACAGTATTTATTTGAAATAAAAATCACTTTTGCCAAATTTAATGCATCCTTGATGATTAAAAAAAAAGTTATTGACCATAAACAGTAGTGTATATGAAGTAATTAAAAATAACATTAATAAATTGTCATTATAATACATTTTCCATGATCCATTTTTGTTTGTTTGTTTTAAAGAATAAGCTTTTAATTTTTTTTCTTTTGGACCCACATAAGTATTTTAGGAATATTAAAATCAAAGTATCAATATCATTGTAAGAAACCAAACTCATATATATCACTTTTTCTCTTCAGGTGTTTAGAGCAATGCATTGACAATGGATATCTGTCATTGTATTATGGCATATATAGAGAGAAGAGGAACATTCTTTCCCTTTTAGCATTCTCTAACAAACTGCACAACAATTTTGCCACTTCTAATAAAAGTTATTTATTTATTTGCACAGAAACAGAAACAGAGTACATAGTGACCAGGTGTACGGTAATGGGATGCATTGCTGATTCTTACAATCACACAGAGATCCCAGCAGGCATGTGCCGAAACAGCTCCGCCTCGTCTTATCTGTTTACTTTCACTTAGTGTAGTATATGGCTGTAAGAATATGAATGCTTCCGGTCTTCACTTCCTACTTGAGCCCAGCAGGCAACAGCCCAAAAAAAGTGACAATAAGCCATCTGTCATATGAGCGTCGGCTGCTGCACAGTCTCCAGTGCCTCCGGAGCTCCTTACTGGGGGACATTAAGCAGGGTTAAACAGTCTGTATGAAGGAAAGCTCTTGGAGAGCACAGCCATATGCTGCTTCTGCTCAACTGCACTGTCAAAGAAAGCTTGCTTGAAATCCTTTTCCGTGAAGATGCTATGCATTTGGGATCCATTTTTAAGGAAATCATCAGGTGATGATTAGGTTGGAAACATGCGATTTGATTAATAAACGTCAGAGCATATGTTACGGTAATTGTTTTGTAGGAACCCTCATCAAGTTTGTGAGGCTTCTCATCTGTGTGACAGTTATCAGCCTTTTTTTGTTTTATGTCACCAATCACCTTTAGCTAGAGCGTATTTAAAAAGCCATTGATCTTTATAATGCAGTGCTTTAATATGACAGTAACAGTTGTACGTGATGCAGGAAGTCAAATTGTAGAGATTGATGAGGGCTTGCAGGTGAATTATAATCCATCTACCTGAGTGATGCCTGCACTGTGTTCCATACCAGCAGGCCGACAAATAAATAAAACCCACAAAGGTGACACTAGGAATTGATACTTAACAATCCCTCTGAGCAACAAGCACTAGGAGCGGCTTTGACTGAGAGGAAAACTCCCCCGGAGAGATAGAGAGCGAGGGAGAAATGGCAAAGCTGGGAAGGTTAATGGAAAAGAATGGACTGGATTTGCCATAGGTCACACATACGGAGTCAGCACCTTGTTTATGATTAGAAAACGTCTGAGCACAGCTTGTGTTTGATCCACTTAATAAAGCGCTTTAAATGACTATTGATTCATGCTTCGGAAAGACATCTATGAATCTACTATGTGGTGATTACCTATGTAAGCATAAGGTCCAGCGTTTTTAATCCTTAATGAGAGGCTGTGCGGTAAAGTGTGGTCGCAGAGGTTGATCCTATCCTTTTTAATTGGTCTGAAGACCTATATTTCATTATAATAAATAATGTTGTATCTTCTAATTTCTAAAATTGTAGTCGGCCATGAGATGTTTGAAGACAAATTGTGAATTTTAATGGCCGGTGGACCATCTCTTATGCAAATTGACTGTAGAATTAATTGATTCGATCCAATTTCCAGATCCTTAACTAGATTGTGGGATTACTAACTAAATCTGGAATGTGATGTATGTATGGTGTCCTGTGGGCCGTGTGGTGCGGGGCCTTAACTGGCTGTTCTGCCAATTTTTCAAAAATTCCCAAGATAAATTTATTTGGAGCGTAGGCCGTAATTTCATTCCCTGCGCTGAAACGGGATGTGAATATGATGAGCGACTGTATGGGGGCTTTTAGTAAACTCAGTAGGTTAGGGTTGGATCAATGATGTACCACTATGGAAAAAAAAAAAAAAAAAAACAAAAATGGGA
>JADLZN010001181.1:0-21262 GCA_018155175.1 Sinocyclocheilus anophthalmus | reverse complement strand
CAATCGCTTTACGTATACGTCGACTTTCCATGTCCATTATTGTGAAACCTGTGAGACACATCAAAAACACAGCTCCGATCACAGTGTCCTCTATCCTCCTGTTGTTAATGTTGTTCTTGTTTGTTTCTGTTGTTGAACGCTGTGCACAAATGATGTCGCTGTCGACCGGTTCCTAGTACACAGTCTGTCGGTGCGAATGCAACCCTTTAAGTGGTACTGGGAAATAGTTCGCGCAAATTCGTCCCAGTATTTTAGTACTGTACATTTAGTTCTGGAGCTAAAGCGGTGCGAAAGGGCCTATTGAAGCCACGTCACACCTCTGTAATGGCTACCAGTTACAGCTCACATCAAGTTGATTACATTGATGCTTTTGTAACCCCCCGGGTCCTACTCACACCTGCTCCGAGCGGGATTCAAACCCGGGTCGCTGGCATGGGAGGCGATCGCAGTAACAAGGAGGCTAAAGACTGCAGCCCTTAGCATCAGTTGCTAGTGCATACAGAATCAGTTGCTAGTTATACTTGCATACAGAATGGCCATGGGCTCAAACACCTTTCTACTTCACCTCAATCTTACCAGTCTACATTCCATCCAGAAAGGTCGTTTTTTAAAAACATTTTCATTCACTGTCCCTTGCTGGTGGCATGATCTTCCTAACCCCATATCCAAACAGCCGAATCCCCTGACTATATTCAAGAAATAACTGAAAACTCATCTTTTCCAAAAGCACTTAACTGCATCCTGCTGAGAAAAAATCTTCCTCTATGCTTCAATATTCCCTAAAGGTAGTTCACCAAAAATGAAACATTAGGACGTGTTTACTCAACTCCGAAAGCATCTTAGGTGTATATGACTTTCTTTTTTCAAACGAATCCAGTCGGAGTTATATTAAAAAATGTCCTGGCTATTCCAAGCTCTATCATTGCAGGCAGCGTGTTGCAGTTGAACAGTCCGCAAGTCGTCAAATAAAGCGTGCGCATCCATAATAAAACGTGCCTTACACGGCTCCTGGGGTGAATAAAGGCCTCCTGTAGCGAATCCATGCGTTTTTGTAAGAAAATATCCATATTTCAAACATAAAAAACACTTTTCTCTCACTTTCGTTATCTGTCATACGTGAAAGCCGTTCCGGCAGATGATGCCTCTGAGATATGCTAGTCTTGCGAGTTTGTTTATAAGAGCACAGGAAGCAAAGTTTCCTTACTTTAGCAAAGGATAACGTCTCGGTTACTTGTGTAACCCTCGTTCCCTGAAGGAGGGAATGGAGACGTTACGTCAGTCGTGACTGACGAATTGGGATCTCGCCCGAGAGCCCAATCACCTTCGAGTGTAAACTAAACAAGCCAATGACAGTTGGCATGTGTGTTTCGCCACGTGCATGCGCAAACGCACATAAGTTTTTCACTGAGGAGCCGAGACTAAGCCCCGGCCGTACAGCGGTGGTACAGAAACTGTGGCAACAGGACGTGACATCTCCATTCCCTCCTTCAGGGAACGAGGTTTACACAAGTAACCGAGACGTTCCCTTTCAGTCAGTCACGTTCTACGTTACGTCAGTCGTGACTGACGAATTGGGATCCGTATGGAAAACGCCACTATTGCTGACCCCCTCCAGTGCCCAGCGGAACCCGGCAAGTCCCCCCACACCAGCTGGAGCGGAAGATAGGACAGCGGCTAGGCAAAGGTGTCCGCCACTGCTGTTCCATACAGTGGTACATTGGATAACACTGGGAAAGCGTACCCAGTAGTGACGCTACGGAAGCCACATCCCGCACATAGGAGGTATCATGTGGAATTACACATATGGACTGGCCCAGGGCAGTACTACATATGGAAGTCCCTGCGGTAGACTCAACCCGCCTGGGGTGAGATAACTACGTAGCAGAGATGGCAATGAACGACTGCCAGGGAAAGACACAGCCGTACCGTGGAAGAATACACATGTGGGATCACCCGAAGGGGGAATCACTACACACGGGCACCTAGCCCAGCACAAGGGCTAACCTTGGGCATACACACAAGTGCTGGACCTGGCATCTGGCGCTCCGCCACGCCTGACCGCCGAGGGTGCGGGAGGAACTCCACCAGGGTTCGCCATGGGGAACTGAACTGAGAAGCAAAAAAGCGCACGTATCCGGTCCGTAGAGGGGAATGGCGCAGCAAGCGTGATCGACACGAGCAGGTCCGGTGTTACTGCCTACCTGAGGCGAGTACATGAGAGGACACAGGCTCTACATGGAGATTATAGAATCTCGCAAACGTGTTAGGCATCGCCCAGCCGGCAGCTCTACAGATGTCTGCTATCGAGACACCCCGCGCCAATGCCCATGAAGATGCCACTCCTCTCGTAGAGTGAGCTCTCACTCCGAGGGGGCAAGGTAAACATTGGGCCTGGTATGCCAAGACTATAGCCTCCACTAACCAGTGGGCAAGTCTTTGTTTGGAGACAGCCTTTCCCTTCTGCTGTCCTCCGAAGCAGACAAAGAGCTGGTCTGAGGTCCTGAAGCTCCGCATACGGTCCACGTAAATGCACAGAGCACGAACGGGACAGAGCAGGGCGATGGCTGGGTCTGCCTCCTCCCGGGTTCACCACCTGATCCCTAAAAGGCGTGGTGGGAACTTTGGGAACATATCCAGGCTGGGGTCTCAGGACAACGTGAGAGTTAACCGTTCCGAATTTTAGGCACGAATCGTCGACCGAGAATGCTTGCAGGTCCCCTACCCTCTTGACCGATGCCAATGCGGTGAGGAGCACTGTCTTTAATGACAGAACCTTAAGCTCTACTGACTGCAGAGGCTCGAAGGGCTCCTCCTTCAAGGCCGTCAGGACCGAGGGGAGATCCCGAGAGGGTAACAGGTGAGGGCGCGGAGGATTTAACCTCCTTGCCCCTTTGAGGAACCTGATGACCAAGTCGTGCTTCCCCAAAGACTTACCGTCTACTGCCTCGTGATGCGCGGCAATGGCGGCAACATACACATTCAGGGTGGAAGGAGACAGCCTTCGCTCCAACACATCCTGCAGGAAAGAAAGCACGACTACGATCGGGCATCTACGGGGGTCTTCCAGCCGGGAAGAGCACCAACCGACGAACAGGTTCCACTTCAGCCTGTAAGGAGTGTCTCGTAGACGGTGCTCTTGCTGAAGTGATGGTGTCTACTACTTCTTGGGGTAGGCCACCTAGAACCTCCGCATCCCGTCCTGGGACCATAAGTGGAGATTCCACAAGGCTGGACGCGGGTGCCAGAGGGTGCCCACTCTCTGAGAAAGGAGATCCTTCCTCAGAGGAATTCGCCAAGGAGGGGCTGTCGCGAGGAGCATCAGTTCTGGGAACCAAGTCCGACTGGGCCAGTATGGATCTACCAAGAGGACCTGCTCCTCGTCCTCCGTGACCTTGCACAGTGTCTGTGCGAGACGGCTCACTGGGGGAAACGCATACTTGAGAAGAGCCGGAGGCCAGCTGTGTGCCAGTGCATCCATGCCGAGGGTCCCCTCGGCCAGGGAGTAAAACAACTGGCAAAGGGACGTGTCTGGGGAGGCAAACAGGTCTACCTGAGCATCTCAGAAGAGTCTCCAAATCAGCTGGACTGTCTCGGGGTGGAGTCGCCATTCTCCCGGCAGGACGGGCTGACATGAGAGCTCGTCGGCTGCACGATTGAGCTCACCTGGGACATGAACGGCGCGAAGCGAACTCAGATTCTTCTGACTCCAGAGGAGAAGGTGGCAGGCGAGTTGCGACATGCGCCAGTTTTTTGTTGGGCCCGACAGAGCCCCGGAGCTGCATTCCCTTGCACCGGCACCCAGGACCATGACAGAGGATCGTTTGACCACAACAAAAATGCTGGATAATTGCCCAAAGGACAACCCTGTCGAAGAAAGGCAAGACTGCCGACGGGCTGAAGGTCTGACGGAGAATGGGGTAACAGGAAACCGGTGAGTGCCGTGGGCCATGCCATCTCCTAGAAGCAACACGAGAAAAAAACGGCGTGACAGCGGTGCGGATGACATATGCCCCAGGAGGGGCCTCTGAAATTGTTCAGTGGAACCGCCGCTTGCACTGAAGGAACCCAGGCAGTCAGCATTGACTGTGCACGCTCTAAGAGAGAGTGTGAGAGGTTGCCGCGCACTGCCATCTTCGCCCTCTTGGAACCCGGAGAAAAATGAACCCGCTCTTCTGTTGAGGTTTTGGCACCACTGGCTGGGTAGCCAGCGGCGAAACAGAAAAACCAGGAACAAAGGTTTCTCCACCCGGCCATCCGCCGGGGGAAGGAGCGGTGCAGTCACCATCACCTGAAGAGCCGGATCCAAGAACCCCAGGTCACCCGTCCCAGGGACGCCGCCCGCCCTGGAGCTTCATGGGCTTGGCAGGGGCGGAGGCGGGCTGCGCCGCTTTCCTGCGGCCAGCACCACGCTGCGGCCGTTGTGAAGGCTGCTGTTGTGGCCGCACCGGAGCGGAGGTGGAGGCCGCAGGAGGGCACCCTCAGCGACAAGCAGACAGAGGGGCTACAGCCGGCGGTGGGGTGCAGACAGCAACAGACCGCCGGGGCAGGATGTGTCGAAAAGCCTCCGTCTGCTTCTGCGCGGCAGAGAACTTGCGAAGCTCTCCACTGCATCGCCGAAGAGGCCAGCCTGGGAGATCGGGGAGTCCAGGAAGCGATGCTTGTCGGTCTCCCTCATATCTGCCAAAGTCAGCCATAGGTGGCGCTCCTGGACCACCAATGTGGACATCGTCTGACCCAGGGCCCGCGCCGTGACTTTCGTCACCCTAAGCGCGAGGTCCGTCGCCGTGCGCAGTTCCTGCAGCACACCTGGGTCAGCACCACCCTCGTGCAACTGCTTCAACGCTTTGGCCTGGTGGACTTGCAGAAGGGCCATGGCGTGCAGGGCAGAAGCAGCCTGTCCAGCAGCACTGTAAGCCCTAGCCATCAGAGCGGACGAGAACTTACAGGCCATGGACGGAAGGCGTGGACTACCTCTCCAAGCGGCGGCGCTTTGCGGGCAGAGCTGCATAGCAATCGCGCGCTCGACCGGAGGGATGGCCACATACCCTTGGGCCGCCCAACAGTCGAGGGTGGTGAGGACGGAGGAGGCACCAAGTCTGTTTCGGGCAGAAAAAGGTGCCTTCCAAGACTTAGTAACCTCCTCATGCACTTCCAGGAAGAATGGAACCGGAGGCGCCCCCAGGAACCAATCATCCAGCGCGATTCTTTTGGGGGGGCGTTCGGGAGAAGGAGGAGGCCTCCAGTGCAGCCCGACTCTCTCAGCAGCCCGGGAAAGCATAGCGTTCAGCTCTGGATCTGACTCGGGCAACGCAACTCTACCTGACGGTGGCAGCGCAGCAGAATCATCATCTCCAGAGCCTAGCTCACCCTCCAATACAGCGATCGAAATCCTGTCCTCTGCCTGTGTCCCGCACAAGATGCTGGACCCCGCCCTGTCCGAGGACCCAGCACACTCGTCCGGAAACACCAGGTGGTGCGCCATGCTTGAGGAATGAGAGGCCCGCGGAGACGTACTCGACGGGGAATCTCTCACCGTAACCCTCAGGTCTCCCTGGCCATGAACCGAAGTAGCCCTCCGAGAGCCGGAGGAGCTAGAATGGGTCATGGCAAGGGGGATACCCCCCCTTTTAATGAGGAGGTATCTAGACCGCAACGACGCGATGGTCATGTTCCCGCACTGAGAAAATGACTCATCCATGAGCGCTGCTTCAGCATGCTGTAAGCCCAGGCACGAGAGGCAGCGATCATGACCATCAGATGGAGGCAGGAAACGACCGCATCCAGAAACGCACGAGTGGGAAGCCATCTTTAAAAAGACGCCCGTCGCTCGTGAAGCTCTTTTAGAAATTGCTCTTTTAGCAGGAAACACACTCTTTTAGAGAGAGCGCTGAAGCACACAGGGGAGTTCGCGGCGAGACCGCAGAATGAAAGCAGCAGCCCGCCGAGGTTTCAGCAGCCTGAATGGCAACCCCCGCTGATACGCCGTCACACCAACGCCAGCAGTTTCTCTCGAACACTCGCGGAGATTCGTCCTGTAGAAGGTTCGGCTCCGAAGCGAAAAGCTGATGAGCGTTTGCACGCGCTCTCCTTTTATAACCCGCGCTGCGGGGCGGGGTGCGCGTGGCGAAACACGCACGCCAACTGTCATTGGCTTGTTTAGTTAACACTCGAAGGTGATTGGGCTCTCGGGCGAGATCCCAATTCGTCAGTCACGACTGACGTAACGTAGAACGTGACTGACTGAAAGGGAAATGATCTAATGAATTCTCAGAGAAGATGAAAAAACTAAATCAAACCCTTATGCAATTATGAATGACAGTCTGTAAAAATGTCCATCATAGAGGATGCTGGCAGAAATATTCTAAGAGTAAGAATGTGCTTAACTGAAATTTTAAAACGGGTAAAAGAAAGCATAGATAAGAGGATTCAGACCTGAGTTAATATACAAAATCCATAATAGAATATAGGCTGTGTTGGAAGCCATTCCTGTGTTTTCCGTTAAAGACAAAATAAAGAAGGGAATCCAGCAAACTAGATAAACTGTGACAATGATTCCTAATGTCAGAGCAGCTTTTCTTTCAGATTTCCTCTTCACAGAACCATCATTTACATGTTTTCCACCCTTCACCAGTGAGTTTATAACTTTCACTTACTGATGCGCAACATAACATATCCTCAAATATAAGGTTATGATAAGGGTACAAGGAATCAAGAAAGACAAGAATAGATCATGACAGTCCAGTCAGAAGTAAGTAACCATAATTGTATATTCTCCATAACATGCATATTTCTTGTGTGAGAGACTCATAACTATTGCAGTGTTATATGCTGAAGAGCAAAACCAGCAAATACTGACATTAAATAATGTTTTAGTTGTGGCTATTTTCTGTGGGTACAATAAAAGGTGACACACAGCCACAAAATGATCAACAGCAATTAAAACCAAATTACTAAGAGATGTAGAAAGGAGCAGCGAAAGAGTAATTACGAAGAGTCCACAGTAAGTGTCTCCAAAGTACCAACACATTTCAATCAGCTTTATGGCCTCTATGGGCATTACAATTAGTCCGATAAGCATGTCGGCCACAGCCAGAGAAAGAATGAGCAGGTTGGTTGGAGTGTGAATCTTCTTGAAGTGAGAGATGGAGATGATCACCAGCAGGTTCAGAAACACAGTCCATGCTGACAGCAATGAGAAAAACACAAACATGATTTTGTATTCATATCTAAAGTAGAAGGTGATACGCGAGTGGATTTTCAAATCCTCTCCCATCCCACTCCCACAAAAAAAAAATCCCGTCCCGTCCCAATCCCACAAAAAAACTGGGGGAAAATCCCATTCCATCCCAATCCCAGAAGAATGACTCCCATTCCCTCCCACTCACGTGTTTTTTTGGCTGGAATCTGTCAGTTACAGTAAAAAATACAGTACAGATCACAGCATGCCCACCTTAGTTGAATAAAAATCCAAAATGTTCTATTTTATTGAACTGAAAGCCAGCTTAAACAATGCACAGTGTGCATTGCACACTAGGGGTTGAACCACTTCAGATTTTTTGAAGTCGACTTTTATGTGATGAAAGTCGAGTCGAAGTCGACTAGTCGCTGATAACGTCATTAATGAACAAATAAGTCTGGGACTGTGATAAACACCTTGTGCACAGCTATGGCATATGACACAGCGCTGCACACACGGCTGTTTTATCAGTTATTTTGTCTTTGGGTCGTTATATTTCTCACAGATTTCTGCTCGTTCTAAATCAGATACAGGTAAAGTAGCACAGTAAAGATTACATTAATATGAATGCATTAGTGAGACAGCGATTGCGTGTGTGAATTCATTCTACCTGGCAGCGTCTCTCTACTAGTAGTGAAGCTGTGGAATGTACTAGTTATTAAGAAATATATGCTTGAACTTTTCATTTTCTAAACTATTTTATTGAAAAATCACAGCACAGTGTTGACAATACATTTCCGCGCTGAATAATTCTATGCGCGTGATGTACGCGCTACTGTCTGTAGCCTATGTGTGTGCGTTACAGTGCAGATTAGTGCAGTGCAGTGCATTAGATTAGAATGGCGATTAACTTACCTGTACAATAAGATGTTTAAAACGTGCATTCTCCCGTTCAATTTAGAGCATCCAGTAATATAATCACACATGTCATGTGGAGCGCTTTCAGGTAGCATTGTATTTGTCATTTGAATGTTTGGACAGGGAGCATCCTTCAAAGATTTCTTATCCTGTTGCGCCCTCTATAGGACCAGCGACTAGTCGACGTCCAGCTTAAAGCGTCATGGCAGAGCATTGAAGTCGACTAGTCGATTATTCGATTAGTCTGTGCAACCCCTATTGCACATACATTACATTTCATGTGAATCATCCATGCAAACACACACATGCACGCGCACACATTATAAAAATTAATTGTAAAAATTTTTTGGTTGCTTCAGACAGAAATGTCGGTGAGCACAACTGAGGTATAATTTTCCGACAGTAGTCGTTGCCGACTCCATTTTGATTATGATTTTCGGGGCTAAAAAGTGCATGGGGAAGCTGCCGCCTTCTCTTATTTTATTGGCATTGGCATTGGCATACCAACTTAGTGCATTACCGCCACCAACTGTTATGGATGTGGAGCACTTCATTCACTTAACCAGCCACACCAAAGCAAACAGGAGGAGAGCATAAAGAGTTAAGCAAATCCAGCTCCCTCTCTGTCTCTATTAATGTTTTGTACTTTTGTCTTTAAAGTGTGAAATAGACCTTTTTCTTTTTCATCTCTGTTGCTGCTCAGGATAGTCACTATTTTTTTTTTACAGTGTAAGCAAATCTCAGGTGCAAATCTCAACTTGTCTAGGATTCTACTTGTAGGAAGTTACTTGCAGTTTGTGAACTGCAATGTCTATTTACCTACTCGCGCTATTAGGACTGTCCGCCAGGGTTGCTATACTGAACAAATTTATAAACGCAACACTTTTGTTTTTGCTTCCATTTTTCATGAGCTGAACTCAAAATCTAAGACTTTTTCTATGTACACAAAAAAATTTCTCTCAAATATTGTTCACAAATATATCTAAATCTGTGTTAGTGAGCACTTCCCATTTGCCGAGATAATCCATCCACCTCACAGTGTGGCATATCAAGATGCTGATTAGACAGCAGATTATTGCACAGGTGTGCCTTAGGCTGGCAAAAATAAAAGGCCACTCTCAAATGTGCAGTTTTACTGTATTGGGGAGGTCCGAAAACCAGTCAGTATCTGGTGTGACCACCATTTGCATCACGCAGTGCAACACATCTCCTTCGAAAAGAGTTGATCAGGTTGTTGATTGTAGCCAGTGGAATGTTGGTCCACTCTTCTTCAAAGGCTGTGCGAAGTTGCTGGATATTAGCAGGAACTGAAACACGCTGTCGTATACGCCGATCCAGAGCATCCCAAACATGCTCAATGGGGGACATGCCCGGTGAGTATGCTGGCCATGAAAGAACTGGGATGTTTTCAGCTTCCAAGAATTGTGTACAGATCCTTGCAACATGGGGCCCGTGCATTATCATGCTGCAACATGAGCTGATGGTCGTGGATGGAATGGCACCAACAATGGGCTCGGGATCTCGTCACGGTATCAGGTGCATTCAAAATGCCATCAATAAAAAAACACCTGTGTTCGTTGTCCATAACATAAACCTGCCCATACCATAACCCCACCGCAACATGGGCCACTCGATCCACAACGTTGAAATCAGCAAACCGCTCACCCACACGACGCCATACACGCTGTCTGCCATCTGCCTGTACAGTGAAAACCGGGATTCATCCGTGAAGAGAAACCTCTCCAAAGTGCCAGATGCCATCAAATGTGAGCATTTACCCACTCAAGTCAGTTACGACGACGAAATGCAGTCAGGTCAAGACCCCGATGAGAACGACGAGCATGCAGATGAGCTTCACTGAGACGGTTTCTGACAGTTTGTGCAGAGATTATTTGGTTATGCAAACCGATTGTTGAGCAAGCGGGATGGTCTCAGACGACTGGAGGTGAAGATTCCTGGAGTGGAGGTCCCTGGGCTTTTGGTGTGGTTACACGGGTATACCAGTTGTGAGGCAGTTGGATGTAATGCCAAATTCTCTGAAACGCCTTTGGAAACGACTTATGGTAGAGAAATGAACATTAAATTCAAGGGCAACAGCTCTGGTGGACATTCCTGCAGTCAGCATGCCAATCGCACGCTACCTCAAAACTTGCGACATCTGTGGCAATGTGCTGTGTGATAAAACTGCACATTTTAGAGTGGACTTTTATTGTGGCAGCCTAAGGCACACCTGTGCAATAAAATCATGCTGTCTAATCAGCATCTTGAAATGCCACACCCGTGAGGTGGATGGATTATCTCGGCAAGGAGAAGTGCTCACTAACACAGATTTAGATATATTTGTGAACAATATTTGAGAGAAATTTTTTTGTGTACATAGAAAAAGTCTTAGATCTGTGAGTTCAGCTCATGAAAAATGGGGGAAAAAAAAAAAGTGTTGCGTTTATAATTTAGTTCAATGTGTATAGAATTTATAGATATATATAGTATGATATCTATATATATATACTAAGTAATCTAAATAATAGATAACCGCATCCAGATACTTTTGATTTTTGATCCCAGCACTTTATTCATGGGCATTTTCTGAAGGCAGTTTGGTAAATTTCAACAACATGGGCGCTGCCTTCATGCTGGATGCTTTACCCAGCCATTATCACAAACAACCCCCATCATAGATAATGCTAACACTCATATTTAAAGAACCTTTGAGCACATTCAACACACACCATCAGGCATGTGTGTGTTAGCTGTTTCACCACCCTGAATGAAAGATCACTGGAGGATTGTCACTGCAGCAGAACTTTGAATGCAAGATAACGCTATAGAAACCCCCTAAAATTAAGTATATAGAAGAGAAGAAAGCCGCCTGAGGAAGCTTTCTTCCTATTTGACCATGCCAGGATCCGCCACGATGCAGTTAGGAAATGTATAAAAAACAAGCCTATCGCAAGACATCTGGTAGGGGGGGCACCTGTAGACACGCCCCTGGTGCCGCCTTACGTGCTCATTTTCATCACTTTAGCTTTAATTCATGGGCACTGACACATTTACTAAACTGAGCATCCAATCAGAGTTCTCACTCACGTAGACGGACCTGACGCCGATTCAACGTGTCCCGGCCTTTAAAATGACAGCAGCCTAATATATCTGCTGATGTCTGTGTCATAAATGTTAATCAAACAAAAAAAGACAGAGAAAATCACTCGCTGCTCTTGACTAAATCACTTTTGTAACTTTAATAAGAAATACATATTTAATTCATACAGTGAAGACTACGCAGTGTTTTATTTTTACATTTGATTATTCAGTTTTTCTTACAGTGTTAAATAAACCTACTGTTCCCAAAAAACCTTTGATTTGTTTATTTAATTTGTATCTTTGTCTGTCCTATACAAAAGCAGAAGTCGTCATAGTTGGGTTATTAGCATTAGAAACACTCTCACAGCAGCATTAATTATTTTTTTGTAATTTGATGCAAAGGTAATATAATACAAAGTATGCTATAAATGTACATAATTTAAAAAAAAATGCTGATCAGTCAGTGAAAAGAGTCCATTGCAGTACTTTACTTTGCCTTGACACTACAGTTCATGTCATAGTTTTAGATTTTTTACAAAATTACAATAATATTCAGGGATAGGCATTAAGATGGTTTAGATCCTTTTTCTCTGACTGTTACCATTTTGTTCTCTAAGCTAACAGCAGTAAAGTGCTGAAAGGATCTGTGTTAGGCCCTCTTGCATGTAAATATAAAATTATGACATCATTATGCATCATCAGAATGGGTCAGTCTGATCCAGACACTGTATAAATGACAGGACATTAAGCAGAGCAGAACAAACACCTAAAAGGAGGAGATTCACTCATGGCCTATGAGACAGAGGATCATGAGACTCAATACTGCTTTCCTGCCATCAACTCATCATGTATCAAGGGAATGCACTCTAGATTACAGGCTGACATTTTTTCGGGAATTCCACGGGTCACGGGAATCCTGCTGGAATCCCACAGGTCGGGAAACAAAATCACTATTAATCACGTGATTGGGACGGGACAGGAAAAAATGTCAGCGGGAGTGGGAGTGGGCGGGACCAGGAATCGTAATAACACTATAATACCCAACTTTATACACAAATATACCTTTTATATAAATAAAATATATTACATTTTGAACTCAATTTAGTTACCTATTAGGTTGCTGTTTGGAACATAAAAAGAATAATATAATAAGTAGATATATATATATATATATATATATATAGATTATTTATTTTATTTTTCTTTTTTACCACAATTTGCATAGATTACTAAAAATGCCCATCAAGAAAAAGAAGCTGTTTGCTTCCAAATGGTGCAATTATAACAGCAGGAGCTAATAGGGCTATGCAATCCAGACAATCCAGTCTTTTAGGTGAAGCTCTTTAGTGCTGATGGAGTGCAAATGCTCCAGTAGTGTTCATATCTTTATGAAAGTCTTTAAATACACATAATTCAAAGAAAGATTTTCAAAGCTTTTTGATAGAATCAGTTTTCATAACAGTACTGGGTTAACTTGTGACACAATGATAAGTGACTACTTTTTATTAACTCAGTTATTATAATAATCATGTCATTTGTTGGTTTCATGTTTATGGTGACAACATCTTACTAAATCTTCATTCAAATAGTTTTGTAGCTTTCTAAAATACTGTTAGACAAAATATATATTAAAAAATTGTTTGTGAAAACATGGGTGTGATGATAACTCTAGTATCATTAAATAATTTTAACTTGTTTTGAAATGGAAATCTTTATCCCATCATCTTTGGAGCCTTTGTTGCAGCAACATGAACACTACAGACATGTCAGCTTTGGATTGTGTAATACAACACTGTGTCAATACTACATCAGTTTGAAAAATAAATCAACTCCTCACAAACATTCTAAAAAGTCTATAAAAATCAGTAAGCATACTGATTTAAATATTCTAATAAGTTATGATGTGTTTCAATGATATTTTATAACTGGTAAAATAAAGCAAAGAGGAATCAGACATAGCATTCAGGTCAGCATACAAGGTCCATGTTAGAATTTGTGATATGGTGGGGGATATTACTTTTTTTATTTTAAAGACAAGAATCCAGCAAAGCAGAAAAACTGTCACAATGAATCTTAATGTCAGAGCTGATTTGCTCTCAGATTTCCTCCTCTCTGAACCTGCCATTACACATTTACCACCCTTTTACTTGCTGATGTGCAACATCCTCAAATACAAAGTAATCACAGTAGAAAGATTCCATTAAGTTATTAAAGCTATTCCTGTAACAATACTTCAGCTTGTCAAAAGTCAACTTTTACTTATATTTCTCTATCTGTGACAAACCTAAAATGAACTTTAGAAGGTGTTAACTGAGGAAAAATGTAATAACAAACATATTGGTAATATTTTCCCAAAATAAAATATCTCCTAGAGGGAATTTTTTTTGGAACTCTATAATTGAGAATATTGACTGGAGAAGAGCTTGGCTGATTCCTTTTAAATATTGTATTAATAATAAAAGAAAAGAAATACACTTCAAAATTCTACATACCATTTACCCATCTAAATCTCTAACATCAAGATACAATGATATTGATGATGTACGTTGCTTTTGTAATAGTGAGAAAGAGATACTGACTCATTTATTTTTTGACTGTAAAGTCGTAAACAAGTTTTGGATTGATTTGGCAGATTTTATATTTAATTTAATGAATATTAATTATTGCTTTACTTTAAAGGATGTCATCTTGTATTATGAAAACAAAAGCAATAAAGATCTAGAATGTATTGTTAACCTTTTTATTTTATTAGCAAAATTTCACATATATAAACAAAATTCATCTCCTGTGTTAAAAGTGTTTTTGTCTGATCTTGACTGTTATATTTCTTCAATAAGACTGTTAAATAATAAAAAGTATGTGAAATGTTTAAAATACTATGATATCTTCCATCCCCCCCTTAGCACTTTGTAATATCATTATATGTAAAATCTAAATGTGCGCTAAGCTCTGGTTTTTTGTTTGTGTTTGTTTTTGATATATATATAGGTGTGTGTGTGTGTTGTTTATAATAGGTTTTGTTTATTATTTGTATGTTCCAGCATTCTTCAATAAAAATAAAGAATAAATAAATAAAATCACTGTAGAAAGAAACACAACTTTTAAAAATTAGAAACTGATCATTTACGTATCCTCCGGGAAAAGACTGAAGTATTCTGATGATGGCTTAAATATTTTTAGAGTCATTATGTGTTTAGCTGATTTTCTAAACCATTTATAAAACAGTGCATAGATAAGTGGATTCATACAGGAATTCATGTACAAAATCCAGCATGTTACATTAAATTCAACAGTTGACTCATTTCCTTCAATAAGAGTCACTATATAGTAAGGTATCCAACACATAAAGTAAACCATTACCACAATACCCAAAGTTTTTGCTGCCTTTCTTTGTGATCTGCTGACACCTGTGACAGAATTTACAACCTTGGCTTGGTATTTTGCAACACAGAAGATTTTCACATATATAGACATGATTACAGAAGAAGGGGCAACGAAAGTGACTATGAGGTCTGTGACAACATGTTCAAATTTGAAAGAAACTGAACAGTCTCCATAACACCTGTCTTGTGTCTCTGGGTAGAACATTGAATTGTATAAGATAATGAAAGAATATATGCTAGAACAGAGCCAGTTTATAATAATGCAAAAAACAACTTTATCGGTCGTGACCCTCACTGTGTATCTCAAAGAGTCACTCATGTGAAAATTCATAGCCAGCATAGACATTCAAAAATTCCAGAGCATTTATGGAATCCTCCAAAATGAGGGTGAAAAGGTCGTTTTGGTGATGCACAGGAAGTGCCTCTGGAGGGAGGCCTCTTTGTGAGGCTGTGGAAAGCGTAATTGAGCAGGGCAATAATTTACAGTGTTTATCTGTGAGCCAGTGTTTATCTATGCTACATTCATTTAAAAAAATAAACGAATGAATGCCTCAGTCTGAAGAAGAGAGGTGGCAGAATGCAGAGTGGGGGAGTAACTACTAACTAATTTTTCAGTAGTATGACAGTAGCTCAGTTTTTCCTCCAGTGAGTAGCATTATATGATGTTACTTCACTGTTTTTGTGTCGCATTGTATTCTGCATGCTCCTTTATAGTCAAATCAACTGATATGATAATCAGAAACATTCTCCTAAAATCTACCATCTCTGTAATATTGAGCATTAAGCATCTGTCGTATTCATTCAATTCCTCACAGGGGACTTACTTGGGCATAAACTTGGGCATTTATGTCTTCTTTGTACCAAAATATTTAGTTAAATGGTGTTGTTTTGAATTTTGTATAATACTTTAACATGTCAAAAACTGTCATAAAAATATTATATATTAATATTTTTTCCTGCTTTCTCTGACATAGAAATGTTTACCAACATCAGTCCTGTGATCATAACCCTTCAAATGCCATTCTGTTTACATTTTACATATATTAAATGCTATGCAGATGTTTTTGGATCATTAAAGTTTTGGATATGTCATTGATTAGCAACAGCATTCATTTTGATGCATTGTTTTTTTTTGTGCATTGTCAGATTTTTTTCTACCATTCACACAAACACACACACATCAATTTCCCCATACACACATACAAATCACACTCTGATATCCACACCAATACACCCACACAATTATAATTACATAATTTCAGTTCAATTGGCCTATTTTTGCAGAAGCAGAAAACCATAGGCCAAACCTGACAAAATGGTGTAAATAGTACAATAAATAAATAATCATACATACATAAATAAAAACATATATAGTACACATTTTAAAGCATTCACTTCTGAATGAAAGCCTGTTAACATTTGCTTTTGTGTGTGTGTGTGTGTGGTGTGTATGTAGCACTGGGAGAAAAATTAAGTTGTAATGGTGTATATATATATATTCTTCCACGCCACACACACACACACACACAGTAGGTTATTAACTTACTCAGTTTATATAGAGATAAATTGTATTATCTGACATTGTTATCATGTATATTTAAACAGACATTAAATAGCATTAGTATAATTTGTCACATTTTGTTAGTAGCATTTTGCTTGGCAGGCACCAGTTTTAAAGCAGTTGTCCTGCACTGCTAGGGTGACAGCACTGGACTCAGGGGCCCTGTAGTGTACTCCTGCAAAATTCCCAAACTCAACTTTGACTTTAACCCCAGCCAGCACTCTAGCAAAAATTCAGCAGACTGTGTGAAATGGGCGGCTGACATGGAATGCAGAAACTTTCAGGTGAAATCTGAGGTAGAGCGAGACATGTTAAGACACGTGGGTTTTTGGTTTATGTGGAGGACAAATGCATTTTTGACAGAAAGCCATAATGATAGAAATGCTGCTGACATTTTACCCTGCAAACATCAAATAATCACACAATCACGTTTGTTTCCTCACCTTGCTGTATTAGAACCGTAGTCTACTCCCATCCAACGAACGGAGAGAAGACAAACAGCCTACCTGGAGTCTCTCTTCATGCCATATGTCACCAGCTCTCTCCAGTGATGCATGGGCAAATACCTGTCACTAACTGCCTGCTGTGGTAATAGGCTGTTCAACAACCCAGTCGTAATTCATTAAAACATGTAAAGTAGACATTTGGACGAGAGAACCAGCTTGCCCATCACAGCTCGTAGAGCGGGAAGATGTATTGCATGGACTGTCACGATAAGGGCCTATCTGGCAGTGGGACAGTTCGGGAGAGTCAGAGGTTGGCTCTATCTCGGTCCTGTAGAGGCACAGGCCTCGTCGGCTGCTGCTGCCATCCGCCCGATTGTCCCGCGATCTATAAATGAAGACATCACTCAAGTTCGTCGCCCATAACTGTGCCGAGCCAGTGAAAGTCGATGCAAGTCTGAGCACCCTGTCCCTGACATTAATTACACAGAAAATTAAACAAAATCTATTGCGGTGATTGAGGTGTTTACCGAGAGCAAGCAGCCACGAGGATGACTCTCTATCTATCATTGCACAGATAAGAGGACATAAACCGCGAGGTGCTGTGTTGACATATTGAATTACCTCTGAAAATGTGTAGTTTCGGTGCAACACATGAACTAGCATTGTGCATTTGTACGGTGTGTATGTAATGCAGTAAGGAAGCAGAATCCACATGTGGCACAAAGCCAGCAGTTACTTGAAAGGATTGTCAATGTGCAGTGTTTTGCATCTGTGAATATGGAGGAATCCAATAATTGTGCTTGTAATAATGACGGTTGTGACATCTGTCACTTTAAAACGTCTCGAGAAAAATGAGGAGAAATGAATAGTGAGTGCTCCCTCTCGTATGAAGTAGTGTAATCCTCTTTAAAGGAAGACTTTGCCTCGCAAACCCTTTCTTCTTTAATTGTAACAATGATAATTGCAGTTTTGTGTTGGACGACTTATCTCCTCTATTTTGTATTATTAACTTTCCCGCTTCCACTAAATCCGAAAGTTTTATGCTTTGCTACTGCTATTGTCATTGTTAATTTTCAATTGCCCATATTTCCTTTTTGAAATATAAAGTCATAATGTACTGCCTTTTTGTGCTTCCCTTGAAGCCCCCCCTTTTCTATTATGGCTTAGCTGAAAAGTTTTTCCACAAATTTTCCCTTTTCATTGCAACTCTCAAATCACCATGAAACACCACGGCTCTATTTACAGATGGCCCATTCGGGTCTGTGAGTGTAAAACGGGCCTTTTTTCCCAACATACTCCTCGTTCAATTAAAATGCCTGCCCGGCGAAACTTCAGCAGTGAGCTCCCGTGTCTCAAACCCGAAAGGTCATATGTGAATTTTGCCCCTTGGCCTTGTTATCAAAGTCAAACGGCTAGTTTAACAGATTCCTATGGGCCTGTTTTGAGAGAGCGCTCGTTCACATCCCGCTTCCTTGTTCATCTATACAGACGATGAGTGATTAGCACACAGTGCTTTTTTCCTGGCTTCAAAGGCCTAGTCGTGTGGCTGGCTTCAGAGGCAGGGGTGGCTTTTAATCTGGGCGCACCACCTGTGAGAAGCGTCAGAAGTTGCGGTTGGCGTGGCAGCAGTAGGACTTCATTATGTCTGAGCCAGCCTTGGCCTGAGTTATCCTGCCTGGCTGTACCTCTCAGGCAACACACACACACACACACTCTGCTCGGGCCTTTCCCTTTCACGCGGCGCCCGCAATTTGTCACTTTTCACATGAGATGAAGCCTTTTATGAAGCGAAATGAGTTTCCCTAGAAAGAAGTGCCACAAAAGCCCCATGATTAATTTGCTTGTTAGGCTATTGCAGCTGTCACCTGTGTAAGACATCTGGACAGCAGATTGACTAATGCCATAAGTGGGACCGAAACATGGCTCTCGCTCACACTCTCTCGCAGTTAGCGTTCCCTGCAGTCAGTCTTTTAGTGGGCTTTTAAAGGGGGACTACTTGCTGTCTAAAATGTGCCTTTTTCTAAGGGGTAATTAATAAGCATTACTTGTGATTGACATGGTAATTAGTTGTATTAATGTGCCGCTAAGAGGGTCTGTACAGGAAGGAGGCCTATGGGTGTGAGGTGGGATGGTCTGACTCAAAGTGACCTCACTTATGTTTAATGGTCTTTTCTAATAATAATCTGGCTTTTACAGACATGACAAGCATGGACTAAACAAAAAAGGAGAGCGTACAGTCTGTCTGTGGTTAAGATGATGTGAAATCACTTTGAGGGGCTGTTGTCAGGTCTGTGATATTGCACTCATCTTCAATCTACTGCACTGGAGCATCGCTAGCAGGTGTGTTTAAAACATTTTAAATTCTCTCTGATGCTACCCTGTAGTAACTCCTTTGTCCACTTTAAAAGACAAGGAAATTAATAGCAGGACTGTACTGGACACAAGGCAGCAGGGTTGTGTGACATCATTGCCTTTTAAATTCTTCATTTCCTGACTTTGATTTGATGTAGCAAACATGGTTTGAATGCAATGTGAAGGGGAATTAAAATGAAATTAAACTAATTTTCCTATTTAAATTTTTGTAACTACAAAGTCAAGACGACATTAAATGAGACTTACCAAAGCCTTAGAAGTTTGACAAAAAGTTTAATAAGATGAAGATAGATAGATAGATCGATAGATAGATAGATAGATAGATAGATAGATAGATAGATAGATTGATTGATTGATTGATTGATTAAGTAAAGAATTCTTATAATCACAATTCAAATTCAAATTCACTCCTTGTCACAGTGTTTGTTGTGGTGACCTGGACTGGTCACTTGAGGGCGCTCTTCTGTTTTACGTTGTTTGTGTTAAACTCCATTTCCCATAGTCCCCTGCTCACTAATCCTGGTCTAATCGGTAACACCTGTTCATCATTAACCCAGCTATATATATCATGCCTTCTCTGTCTGTCATTTGCGTCTGAATTGTATTGTCTTCTTAGTTGGTGTTGTCGGTGTCAGGTTTTGGATTACCTTTTGCAACGTTTTTGTTCTGTTTTTATTTTCAATAAACTGCACTTGGAACTTACCTCGTTTTCTCCTGGCATTCCGTGACAGAATCCAGACGCCAATACTAGTTCCAGCAGTTTGTTTTGTTACCTTTTGTGGATCATGGACGTTCGGATTGTTCCTCCTCCTTCGAAGGAGCGCAGGGCTCGGCTCCGGATGTTGGCGGATCTTCGCCAACGGGGGATGGAGATTGGAGGTTTCGCTCAGTCCTTTTGGAACCTCGCAAGGTTGGGATGGGACTTCATGACTCAGACTTGAAGGAGGTCTTTAATTGTGGTTTAGACAATCCCGTGCCTACTCGGGAGATGGATGGGCTTAAGATGCTTGACTTTTGGAGCCTCATTGATTACCTTGGTTACCGCAACTTGGTGATCTCATGTCGGTCTGAGTCTCTTGCAGTGCCCCGGGAGATGCAGGAACCCGCTCCAGTCGGGAGTCGCCTGAGCCCACACACACCACCCCCCCCCCACCCCCCCCCCACCCCCCACCCACACCCCCCCCCCCCCCCCCCCCCCCAGTTCAATCCAGGAGGCTCACCGAGCACGCTCCAGCACGGGCTCACAACCTCTGTCCTTCAGAGCCCGCTAAGCGGCGGAGGGTGAGAAGGAGGACAGGAAAACCCACTCCACAGCCCGCTCCAGTCCCGGACCTCACGGAGCCCGCTCCAGTCCCGGAGTTCACGGAGCCCGCTCCAGTCCCGGATCTCACGGAGCCCGCTCCAGTCCCGGAGCTCACGGAGGCCGCTCCAGTCCCGGATCTCACAGAGCCCACTCCAGTCCCGGAGCCCACAGAGCCCGCTCCAGTCCCGGATCTCACAGAGGCCGCTCCAGTCCGGGAGCACCCAGAGCTCACGGAGCCCGCTCCAGTCCCGGGTTTCACGGAGTCCGCTCCAGTCCCGGATTTCACAGAGGCCGCTCCAGTCCGGGAGCACCCAGAACTCACAGAGCCCGCTCCAGTCCCGGACCTCGCGGAGTCCGCTCCAGTCCCGGATCTCGCGGAGTCCGCTCCAGTCCCGGAGCTCACGGAGACCGCTCCAGTCCGGGCCTCACGGAGCCCGCTCCAGTCCCGGAGATCACGGAGCCCGCTCCAGCCCCGGAGATCACGGAGCCCGCTCCAGCCCCGGAGATCACGGAGCCCGCTCCAGCCCCGGAGATCACGGAGCCCGCTCCAGCCCCGGAGCTCACAGAGGACGCTCAGTCACGGATTTCAACAGAGGCCGCTCCCAGTCCGGGAGCACCCCAGAACTCACGGAGCCCGCTCCAGTCCCGGATCTCGCGGAGTCCGCTCCAGTCCCGGAGCTCACGGAGACCGCTCCAGTCCCGGATCTCACGGAGCCCAGTCCAGTCCCGGATCTCACGGAGCCCGCTCCAGTCCGGGAGCACCCAGAACTCACAGAGCCCGCTCCAGTCCCGGAATTCACGGAGCCCGCTCCAGTCCCGGAGATCGCGGAGTCCAGTCCAGTCCCGGAGCTCGCAGAGTCCAGTCCAGTCCGGGAGCTCGCAGAGTCCAGTCCAGAGCCCGCTCCAGTCAGGGAGCTCGCAGAGCCCAATCCAGAGCCCGCTCCAGTAGGGAAGATAGCAGAGCCCACTCCAGAGCCCGATCCGTTCCGGGAGCCCGCAGAGTCCGCTGAGACTAAACTC
>JADLZN010001180.1:0-17926 GCA_018155175.1 Sinocyclocheilus anophthalmus | reverse complement strand
AAACGCTTTAGACGCTGACAGCGCACAAGACGAAATGAAACAAAGCCGCCTAAAAATAAAACCCATTCCAAGGATGAGCTCCTCGCTCTGCCGCCGCTTTCATCGCGGATGCCCCAGAAAGCACAAAACTTCACCAAGTTCTTGTCTTTCAGCAACTTTCATCATCTCCAAATTATTCACGGATAATGATTCAAAGAGCGTGCGTTTGAGAGAATTAGCGCTCGCGGGTCGGGCCCACTGGCCTCCGCAGGCCTGAATCAGCCACCCTGACGCCGAGATTAAGCACCTGTACACCTGCCCTCGGTAATAGATAACCGCAGGGCCGCGGCCGCTCTCCGAGCCCTTCTGAGTGAGTAATGGATGGGATGTTTAATCTGCTGAGGTAGTGATACCGGGAGAGCGAGCGGGAGCAGCGTAATCCTTGTAATCCGCGGTAAACAAAGTCTTCCCCTCTACAAGCTTTATCGGCACACACCGACAGTGGCGCTGCGAAAATATAAAGTGCTTTTGAACATATTAGTGTAATCCAATCCGGAGCAGAGGCGCTCGAGAGGTCTTCGGCAAACTCTGAGATGCTTTATTGATCTCCACGGAGAGCCGAATATAGGATTCATCTTCAGGGTCGACACAAGAGGCCTAGTTTTTAAGTAAAAGAGTATTATTATGAGTGATTTAAAAGCTGGAGCTATTTGCACGCAGATAAACATCTTCAGGCCAGACGCTCTTAATACCGGAAGGGGCGAGAGAGATGCATGCAGGACAAGCGCTAATAAAACAAAAGCAGGAGGAGTACAAAAACAAGAGCATAAGAAATGATAAAAGGAGGGATGAGAGGTTTATGAGTGTAGAAAAACACCCTGAGAGAAATCTAGCTTAACATGGTACCAGGAGCTACTGACTGAGTACTAAAAGATGGTGATGAGATACAGTAGGAAAGACTTCAACATATTATCAGTTAAATACTAAACTTCAGTATGTGTGTTGACTAAAAGTGGTCTGATTTACAATAGAGGACAATAAAACAGTTTAGAAATACCAGGAATGACGTTACGGAAAACAAAAATCACATGGACCTATATATACTACTGTTTCACTGTGAGTCATAAATGTCAATTTTTTGAAATTGGGATTTATGCATCATCTGAAGCTGAATACATAAGCTTTCCATTGATGTGTGGGACAATATTTGGCCGAGTTACACAACTATTTGAAAATCTGGCATCTGAGGGTGCAAAAAAATCTAAATATTGAGAAAATCACCTTTAAAGTTGTCCAAATGAAGTTATTAATATGCATATTACTAATCAAAAATGAAGCTTTGATATATTTACAGTAGGAAATTCACCAAATATCTTCATGGAACATGATCTTTACTTAATATCCTAATGATTTTGGCATAAAAGAAAAATCTATAATTTTGACCCATACATGTATTGTTGGCTATTGCTACAAATATACACCAGAGACTCAACACTGGATTTGTGCTCCAGGGTCACATTTGCTTGATTTGGTCAATAAAAATTTCTTATCAGGGTGAGATTTAGTTAATTCAAACTACAACAAAAAAAATAATTTTTATTCAGCAGTTGCCAAGGTAACCATTTTCCATTTAGTCTAACTGAAGTACGAACCGTAATAAATAGATTATTTTATAACAACTATCAAAAAATGCCGAAACATATATAAAAACAATAAAAAAAATACTAAATTAAAGAAAATGGAACATTTTTATATATTAAAAATATTTGTTTAAAAATGTTTCGACATTCAAGAAAAAATCAATGCTACATACTATATAATAAAAAAGTAATATAATCCTACAATACCCGTTTCTTATTATTTCAATGTTTGAAAGTTGGTGCTGCTGCTTAGTTTGGTTGGTTTCAGGATCTTTGATGAGGAACATTTTAAATGTCTCTACTGTCACTTTTGATTCAATTAATATATTTCTGCTGAATAAAAGTATCCGTTTCTTTAAAAAATATCTTACTGACCCCAAACATTTGAACAATAGTGTATCGGTGACGGTGTGGGAGTGGCTTCAATGGGCCAATTGTGCAAAACCCTTTCGGAAATGTGTTGAGCCAACTCAGAAAAGAATGCGAGCAGTCAGCCAACTGTAAGCGTGACTGTGCCAAAAACCTGGGCGATCTCGCCCTACAAAACCCTCGTCCATGCCAAAACCAGCCCTTAAACATACCTACAGCATGATTCCTTCTCAAAGGACTAGGAATCCATTCACACACACACTGATAATTGCAATTTTGCACCAAAAGAATCGTGAATCATTTTGGAGCATGACTCTTGAAAGGTTTCCTAAAGGTTTCCACCATCAAACAGTTTATGTAAGACAAAAGCACTGAGTTTTAGCCTTCCGAACAGTCACGACAAACTCGCACTTCATGCCGTGCATGTTTCTGCAAGCGTGTTTGTAGTCGAGTGTGTCCTGCGGTGCCTTTTGATTAACTGCAGCTCCAAACAATATGCCTCCAATAGAGGAGAAAAGTGAAGACCCTAATGAGCCGAATGAGATTTGACTCCCACGGGGAGCACCGAATACTCTTTGTCTTCTATTGAGAACAAAATAATCAAGTTCTTTTGTCATATCATCACTTTAAGTCACCTGTGAACTGAACAACAACAGAGTAGGAACCCAAAGTTTGTTTGCGCTGCGCGACCCTACGCCGCTCTCCAGCAGCGTATCAGGTTTTATCTTCCACGGAGGTCTTATTTACAAACCCTAAGAGGTGTTCGGCAGCTGTAGCAATGACTCACTCGCTGAGCGTCATCATCTTTGATTCACAAAAGACCCATTTAGGGCCCTTTAATCTTGGAGACGCAACAATACAGCAAATGCAATTACAGGCACAACGTGAACTAATCAAAATCTCCGCTTAAGCAAAAGCAGAGGAATGTCATGGATTTATTATTTGTTCTCAGAAGAACATGGAAAGGGAGGAAGGTTCCTGTGATCTGAGGATGTTTGCCCTCTAGTGGAGCAGGAGACGCAACTGCAAGCCTTGGCTGGTGTTCAAAGGGCCCGAGGCAATGGCACACTCAGCATTTAGTTCATTCAAAACCAACATAAGACAGCAAAACAGGTCACGGATTGTGTCATCAAACGATTTGGACCTGAAAACCAATGGAATTCGAAGCATATGCAACGCTCTAATGTCCATAATATGTCCATGTCAAAGACACTGAGCTTCTTGTAAAGTTACGGATGCTGTAAGTCAACTGATTAAAAACAGAAAGTGTTGCATGTATCAAACATGTTTGAGGTGACTTCGCATTTGATCATAAAATGCACTAAAAAGAGATAAATCACTAGCATGAGCAGATCAATGCAATCTGATCTCTATGAATAAACACCGGCCATACCAATGATGAAGGTCTGTCTGCATATAAACCACAATCTAGTCCATATCTGCCCACAAATCCTCTACTTTGCATCAACCACTCAACATCAAAGCACGAATCCACCGCACAGCCTTCAAGATCATGTTCACACAGAGGTCTTTCCCCTCCTGATCTACTGCCAAACTCACAGAACGCTCCCATAAATCTCCGATCTCGATCTTACCTTCTTCCGGGGCTGCCATTTCATCATATTTGTAAAGCAAAAATGAACAGCATCAAAACATCACGATGGCAGAGAAGAGGGATTCAGGATGAGGACATAAAGTCACAGCGTCTCCGGACGGCAGATTCATGACGCTCTCCATGCGCGCAAACGTGCGTAAAAGCGCAGAGCTCTGGAGCCTCTAGTGTCCTCCTGATAATCCAACACTCGCAGTCCGGAGATATCGGCTCGTTTGAGCGTCAACTGGTAGTTTGTGCTCGTTTCCCCGGCCCCGTCCCGCGTATTCTGATGATCATCCACGCAGAGGGCCACTTGGCACGCCTCTGCGGCGGCCATTCGCTCTGCCCTTCGTGACAGCCGGTGCGTGCCTCGCCGCGGAGGCACTGCCACCAGCTAACCCTGTTTCCGTTCTGCTCAGAGGCTTCGCGGTCGTTTCGCCTCGCCACCGTCGGGTTGCTTTACAGTTGTTCCGTGTCCCGTGTGGTCCCGCGGCGCGCAGCGCCGCCCGTTCTGGGTGGCCCCCGGGGTGCTGGCCACTCTTCCCCCCCAGTCACTAGCGGATCGAGATTCCTAGCGATGTGCGTTATTCTTTCCCCATACACTCGCCTCGGGGGCCCACCCCCCCCCGCACGCGCCGAAATAGCCCGGCTTCCGTTGGAGAGAAGCAGCCGAGGAGGGGCGGCGTGGCCCGCCCCCCAGCCCATCCTTGGCCTTTGAGAGTTGGCGGCGAAGGATCTCCTCCGCCCGGCCTGCCCTGGCGCGCCGCACACAGTACTAACTTCTTCCGCCGCTGCGCTCCTGCGCTGATGAGGCGGAGGATGGAGGAGGAGGCGGCGGAGGGAGGCGTCGGGGGGCCATGCGAGCCCTGCGGTATACACCCCCCCCCTCCTCCTACCCCCCCTCCTGGCTTCTGCAGCCCCCCTCTGCGCCACAGCGGATCCCATGTGTGCTGGCGCGTCCCCCCCCTTCCCCGCCCCCCCTCCATGTCCCTTCCTGCCCTTGGCTACCCCTCCTTGCGCCCAAAACACCAACTCTTCCCCCTTTCCCCACCGCGCCCGGGTCCTCGGGCCCCCCCCCCAGCCGCCAGCATTTCGGTTTCCTCTAGGTTATGTTTGCATCTCCGGTCGCTGGTGCGCGCCGGTGGTTTAGCTGTCAAAATCCCGTGGCCTATGTCTACAAGTTCTGACTGTATCTGTTCCGGTGTCTCCAACTGCTTCTGTCACTTTTGTGGTTCTGGCCATGTGTTTTGCATCTTTCCTGCCGGATCTGATGCCTTCCAGTCCCTCCCCCTCAGTCCCTGTGGGTCCCCCCCCCAGAAGCCCTTCCCTCTCCTTTTCCTTCCCCCCCATTTCCCCCCTCTTTTCTTCGGCCCACCTTCTTTTTTGTGCCTTCACAGTACCTTAGTCCTGCTTTGCATTCTCCCCACACACACACGGATTTTTTACCGTAAAAGTATCATTGCCTTCTCTATCCCTGCCCCTATCGTGTTTCCGCTATCTCGTTTTAGGACACATTCCCGCCGCCCACTGTGTTTATCTGATTTGGTTTACTCAATACACCGGCCCGTTACGTCCTCATCCCGTACACTATTACGTCGTACCAATCATTTAATGACATTTTTCCAGTGCCATTACCCTTATTGCCTTTTCCTTAGATGCTGTCCAACGTTTGGCTACTTCGCTTGTATTTTCCGCCCTCTCTGACCGCGTTCTGTCATTCACAGGTTGCATTGACCTTAATGGGCATTAATTTTATGACCGTTCTAGTCTTCTTTGTTTACATTCTGACTTACCCCCCATTTTGAATCGTAGTGTTTGGGATGCCTATTTGATCTTGTGAACTCATTTTTCCAAGACCCACTCCTCCTGATTTAGAGAAGATCAGTAATCTTTGGGGGTGAGCCAAAAATATACTTTCACAATAACTCGGCGTATAAAGTCATTAAGAGACATAGGAAATATCATATAATACTAACCGACCAGTAGTATCACGTACATTAAATACAGATCTGTAAATTACGGCAGCCTGTCATTTTTATTCAACGTACATTAGCATACATGATCTGTTAAGAATTATTAATGTAAGATGGTTGTTCATGCCTTATTACTGAAAATGATTACAACGTCAGCATTAAATAACATACAGTATGTATCATCCCGTATTGGTGATTACTGAGTGTGGGTATATGAAGGCGTCACATTTCCGTTTTGTGTCACGAATGACATTAACGCATTTCTGCTCAGGGTTTCGTTCAGGCACTGGACTCTTTGAGTTGGTCCTCCACTGTGTTATAAAGCCAACTCAATTACTGCGTTCCTGCGGACCATAGCTCTGTAATATGACACCTGTTTCTGTCCCTTGCGGCCCCGTCTTTAAAGTTCATCTCTGGCTGTTACCTTGGTGGTGTGCTCTAGAGAGATTGGAGAGTCCCTGTGTTCGTTAGGCCCAACTGCCTGTGATTTTAATACTATTATCTGAGGGCGATTCAACACACTTTACCGCCACGTTCCGCGTTGACGGACGGCAGAGGGCAGCGCTGCGTTTCTCTGTGTACTTCCTGCACTTTGCCCCCACAACCCAAACATTGTTTCTGCCGCAGACACTGTTTTTCTAGAGCAAGACTTCTCGGACCTTATAGTTCCTCCATACACACATTGCCCGGTGCCCTGACAGGACCCACACACACGCCGTTTGCACTGATACCCTGGTGCCATTTTATGTCCGCCTGTTTCTGCCCCTGACTGCCGCCACACCCATACGCCCGCCCACACCCGCGACTGCCTTTGCTCCCCTTTGCCTTCTCGCCCCTTTTGCCCCCTTTTTTCTCCCCCCCCTTGTGCGTTTCCCTCTTGTGCTTCCTGCCCTTTTGCCCGATTGCGCTGATCATACACTTGCACTAGCTGGTATATTATATTTCCACGTACACCGTCGCCACATCTGACTTTCTCCCACCTCCCTCCGAGTTCGTCCGTCCGATTGTGCGCTACACCCTTTGCAATTTGACTTTTTTGTTTTCCCGTGCCTTTACCTCTGCATTCGGCCCCTTCTCCGGCATGCTGTGCTATCCACTTTCCATGGGAGTATCAGTCCGAATTGAGTAGCCTGCATGGGCAGGGGGCACTTAGAGCGGTCCCAAGTCACTTTTGCTCCGTCACGACAGGGAGCCACCCGGTTGGCCCGCGCCGGCGCATGGTTAAAAGGGGTGTCGCTATTCGTCTACGGAGTACTAGGTGTGTTGCGCTAATATGCGAACCATTTGTGCTACACCCAACTCAGTTCCGCTCCCCTTCCCTTCCGTTGCGCTTGCGCCTAGCGCTTCGTATTTACACGGCGGACTTGCAGCGCAAAGCCTGAACGAGGTCTCCCGCTGCGGCCCAGGAGGCTTGTGCGTGAGCAAACAGTAGGCTATTCTGATACCCTGCCCTGACATCCTTAGACATGTAGGCATTTGTATCTTTCTGGTTGCCTACACAATACTAATCTTTTCCATTGGCCTCCCTTTCTTTTTATGTTTGCATGTTGTGTGCTGATGGATGCCCGTTGGGTTAGTTACTGCTTGGCCCTGGCCTCTCGGGCCTCTTACGCCCGGCTCTCCTTTGAATACGCACCAACCTACGGCCACCCCTTGCCTTAGGACAGGGTTTTAGTTGGTCAATGGCGCCGTCTATTTCAGTTGCCTCAAAATGCAATGTGTCAACAGTGCCGACACACCTCGTTTTCAGACCCGGACGCCATGGGCGCACCCCCTGGACACAATGATTTGTCTTCCACCGGTGGAGCCAGGACGGACCTGATCCCGGTCGGGCTGTGACTAAAACACCAACAAAATCCACTTGGTGCGCATGGCCCGCATGCGCTCCGGTGTATGGATAGGGCCACGCCAATAGTTGCCATTTCTGACTTTTCCTCGGCCCACATTGCGGACTTTGTATTCCGATGCCCTTAACAGCAATTGCTGAGGAGGACAAAAAGATATTTCTTGCAAGTTTAACGTTTATGTCCACAATTCTGACTTAATCACTCACAAGTGCATGTTATAAAGTCAGAATTGCAGATATAAACTTGCAATTCTGAGAAAAAAAGTATGAATTGTGAGAAAGAAGTCACAATTACCTTTTTTGTTTTTATTCAGTGGCGGAAACAGGCTTCCATACATTTAGTAAACAACTATGTCCCTAGACGGACAATGACAGTCACAGTCTGTGGTAAAGACGATGAGAGACAAACCATCATTCCTATAACGACATTACAAGTTTGAACTGATATAAATGACCTCCATCAGTGTCACCTCAGAATAAAAGCACAGATGTTGCTTTAGTTGCAGTTTAAAGTGACAGATTGGACATTGTTAACCAACAATGAAGATAAACTACAGGCGGCATTATTTATTCATGCATCAGCAATAAAACCTTATTAAAAGCGCATTTCATCAGAACAGCACCTGTCAAATGCCATGATATCCCAATAATATCAGGTCACTTTCCAACAAAAGAGCTGCTGTACGATGCAATGCCAAGATAACCTGTAAACATCTGAACAGCCGCTGGCAAAATTAAAAGTAAAAACACTGCCAGTTACACTGTGTTGACTTAAAAGGCATTGCATAATGGATTGCAAAGTTTGATATAGGGATTTAATAAAAGTTACTGCATTAAATAAACACTAGATTGTGCTACAACTCTCAAAAGTTAAAACATCGCCTACTGTGAATGCTTAAAAGTTCAGTTAGAAGCACCCTATAGCAACCGTTTAGAACACCATAAAAACCACCCAGAACACCCTAGCAATCTGCAAGCTAGAAGTACCCTAGCAACCAACCAGAAAACCCTAGCAACCCAGACAACAAAAAATAGCAATCCTGCAAGCAGTAGAAGATTACCTAAGGCAGACCCAACCAGACGACCCCTAGAAACACATTCTAGCTATAGTCCCTAGATTGATCATAGCTAGAATCCACATCTTTTTACTAGTCTCTTTCGGTCGTCAAATGAAGAAGACCTCTAGATTAGACCTAGCAACACCCAGAACACCCCACGATCAACCTAAAGAGACTAGAAGAGCTAGATCTGAGAAAGATTTACGAAGCTGCTAGAAGCCCTCAGAATCTAGAATCCTAGAATCTCACTCTTCCCTTATAGATAAGAGATAGAGTTCTAGAAGTCTAGATTCTAGAACGTTAGACTCTCAGACTAGAAAATTAGAACCTCTCTTAGAGAGTAGACTAAGAAGCTAGCTCCTACTAGCTAGAAGAGAAAGAGCTAGAACTAGAAGACTAGATTAGAGCTAGGAAGCTCTTGGAAGAAATAGAAAGAAGAGTAGAGAAGTTTTCTCTATCCCTCCCCTCATTCTAGATAGACCTAAGACGTCATGAGTTTCAGAAATATCAGTTTTTAGACGCTAGTTATAGAATTAGGAGGAGTCTAGACGCTAGGAGAGAAGTATTGAGACACAGAAGGAGATAAAGAGAAGAAGATGGCAAGAGAAGTACCATGGCACACCAGCCAGCTACCACACTAGCAACCCCCCTTAGAGGAACCTACCCCTAGGAGAAAACAACCAGAACACTCTAGCATACCACCTTTATATGGACCCTCTAGAATACCACTCCCCCCCGCCCCCCCCCTAGACCCACCCCCCGTAGACCCCACCCTAGAAAGTACCCTAACAACAATCAAAACCCCCAGAACACCATAGTAGCAACCAAACCAGAAAGAACACTATCAACAATCTCTAGAAGTAACCCTAGCAACCATCGCAGAAGTACCCTAGCAGCAACACCCAGAAAAAACCTAGTAAGCATTAGAATTGTTTAGCAAAGGTGATAAAGTATTACTTTTATAAGCCCCACTGAAACTCGCCAAAAACCTCACAGTTGGAATCAAGGCATGCCTGATCTGCCGTGAGTTTTAAAAGGAATAACACTAAGCACAACAGTGGCACAGAGAAACCAGACGAGTGAAAAGATGATTCTCTAACTCCAGGCTGGTGCTCTGCTTTCCCATCAGGTCAGAGCAGGGGACAGAAGTAGAAGCATTGGCTACTCTGGAAAGCTCTTCTATGTGATTTAGCAGGAACATCAGCATATGTATGTTTTTCTTGTGTCACACAATCCTCCAATCTTCTAGCATTCCTCCTCAAAGGAGCGGCCTGGATGGGGTTTGAAAAGAAAAGGATCTGGCGGTGGCGGCGGATAGGCATATAGGAAACGTGCATTAACGAGATACGATGAGAGGTATTAGTTGTCGTGGTCTTTTGCAGTGCTCTGTATTGTGAGGATTACACACACTCTGGACCCATATAACACCACCGCCTTTTTTTCCACAGGACTGCAGATGCAACGGGTGAATGTGGATTTTCTTTCCTGGTGTGAGCATTCCGGTCTTTTAAATAGCCTTAAAATCAATGGAAAATCTATTGACTTTTGTACACCAATTACTTTTAAAGAAGGCCAGTTCAACACCCCCGACCCAGTATCGCAATTGCACCTTTATAACAACTGCCAGCCCCCCCCCCCCCCCTATGCGACCTATATCACACAAAGTTCGGGAGTTTTTTTTTTTATTTTTTTGAACTTCACCCCATAAGTGCGATCTTCTCACACTGTCACGCCTGGACTCGTTAGGTAGAAGCACGAGTCCTTGTAAGCTGTCGGGAGGACAGGCTTTGGGCCAAACGGGCAGGTACGTGTCCATCCGTTGTCATGCCGCCGACCATGACGGTGAATAATAGGAACTCACAATTCCGAGAAAAATGTCAGAATTGGGAGAAAAGTCACGTAGGGAGAATGTGGGCAGGATGGAATAGGATACGAGAATATTAGTGTGTTATCTCACAATGTAGGGGGACCTGGCACGAACCTAGATTTTTTACAATTATAAGATATTGGCTTTTATCACAGACAATTCTGAGACAAAAAGACGGGATAGGAGATGGATAGAGATGGGAAGGTGCGGCTATGAGAGGGTAGCGCTTTGTTTAAAATCGCAAATTTTGAGTTAATAAAGTCAAGAATTGTGTGATTTGTATCAGTCCCCCCACCTGCATGCCATTGGTTTATTTAAAAAGAAGACACAACTCGCCCTTGGCGGTGGGGCGCACGAGGAGGGCGGCGAGAAAGCTCCCCCGGCCTGACCGAGATTGGAGAAGTGGTTATCTCTCAAATTCCAAGAGCTCTTTTTCTCATCCAAATTTTAAGAGTCTTATTTATAAGGAGCTTTCTGGAAAAACAAAAAAAATCTGAATTGCAAGATGTAAAATCGCAATTGCGAGTTATAAAGTCAGAAATACAATGCATAACTTTGCAACTCTTAATATCCACGCCATTTGGGATTTTGAAAAAAGAAAGCAACGAGATCGGTTCTGTTGCAAGATTATATTTCACAGTTTGACTTTGGAGCAAACACGCGTTCTGCTAAGGAGTTTATGTCTCGCAATTCTGAGAAAAAAAAAAAAAAAAAAAAAGTCCAGAACGCAAGAATTAAAATTCGCCCTTGTGTGAAAAATTGTTTGTCCGAATTGTGATTGAGGATGATATGGATAAAAAATGCGTAATACTTGGAATGTCAAAAGGTTTGGAAATACTTTGGAAGTGGAAGGGGAGTCAATGGCTACCCCGTCAAAGCTGGTCTCGGGGGGACCTATCACAAACATTCATCAAATATTCTTCTGGTTTGTGTCCAGCCGAAGAAAGGAAACTCGTACAGGTTTGGAGAAAAAAGTTTGAGGAGTGGGGTAAAAATGATGACAGATATTTTCATTTTTTGTTAGTGATAAAAAGTGAGTGTGAATAAAGGAAGGCCATGAAAACTAACCCTTTAATGCACCATCGCAAAATTGCCAATTCCTTGTTTGAATGTTGTTTTTGAAATCACAGGTGGGAGGGACCTCCTTATTTTAGAAAGCATCTGATTGGGAAAAAAAAAAAAAAAGTATGAGAAGTTCATGCAAACAAACCATGATCTGTTTTGGTCTCTGAAAGAGAAATTATTTTTTTTTTTTTTGTTTTTTTTCTTTTTTTTTTGTTTTTTTTTTTTATTTTCTTTTTTTTTCTTTCTACTCTTTTTGTTTAAATTATAAGGATATTTGGCAGAGCTACACGGGGCATATGCCACATGGACATGAACCTAAACGCCACGAAAAACTGCAATTGTGACTGCATCCATGCATTTTTAATAAGCTGCTATGAAACCAAAATTTGCAGCTGCATTTACTTGGGTCCGATTTGAAAAAATATGCACCGAATCAAAAGCAGACCAAATCAATGTATTTTGCTGGGAAAAGTCTCCTCTAGGTTTGTTTCACCCAAATGAATCAACAGAACTGTTTAAAGCAAACTTGGTAAACAAGAATATTTCAAGCTTATTGTGAAGATTTAAGACATTGCGCGGAAAATCTTTGTGCCCGTTGGGATGCGGGGAGTGAAGCCAGAGCGTCAGCGTCCGAGTTCGCGATGCTGATTCGTAGCGTTGTCTATGGAGTGTGTGCATTGCGCACACCGACCTGTAGACAGAGCGACGAGGTCTTGCAGGCTTATAATGGAGAGCTGCTAAATTAATGTTTGTGCGGTGTTTTGTAGTTTATGCACAGCCACAGGGCTTCTATCTGCAGACAGCAGCTCGAGGCTCTCTCGCTCGCTTGACCTCATTGATCAAAGGAGCCTGAAACGAGGCAACGAAGGGACAGGAAACGAGGATCTAAGTCAGGTTGGGGGGCGTGAAATGATGATGACGTTTTTGCTTGCGTTAGTTCTTGTGTGAAAGTGTGTTAGTGACGTGTTGCGGTTGTTTTGTTCTGTGTATAGGTGAGATGCTTTATGGTTTGTTTATTTTTGGTGGAGGTTCGAACAGACACATCAGCTCTCCAAACAAAAAAAGATAGACTGCAACAAGACGTTCTGAAGCCCAACAGCTGCTTTCTCCAACTTTACGTCAGCCCAACTTAATATGGCTCTCAATTTGAAACCTCCTCCCGCTTGATGAAGATGTATTGAGTTCTGGTGTTTTTTGCCCTGGAGATGCCAGCCTAAAATTCCCCAAGAGGAAGGTGCAGGTTCAGATGGGTTCACATTTTGCTGGTAAAACCGTGCGTTTGTTAGAGGGAAAGTTGGACGGTCAGGAGGAACAAATCCCTGATCCAGTGTTAATTCGTTAGACCTCAGTTGGGGAACCTGGAGGGAGAAAGGGGGTGTTCTAACATTTGAACCCGCAAAACCCACCAAAAAATAATCTTCAGGGCTCGGCGCCTTTTTGCCTCTACAGACCTCGGGTACAGAACAAGCATTCTATCTGTGTGCTTTAAAGTCTAAAATATTGGTTTGAGGGCGGAACAATGTTATGGCATATCTAAAAAATGGCTGTTTCTGGGTTTTTTTTTTGCTAAAGTCTATCTTTCTAGAAATATTGGTTTCTGGTGTTCTGTAACTGTCCTTAAATAGTGATGTTCTTGGTTCTCGTTAAGTCTCTCACTCTCCCTCATAAACTATAATTGAACTTAAAAAAAAATGGTTCTGTTAAAGACAAACATTTTGGTCTCGGATTCTGTTTTTTATTTAAAAATAGGTTAAGTAATATTTTTTTGTAAAAATTTTCGGAAAGCGTTTTGTTTTTTTGTTTTTTTAAAAAAAATTTGGTTTATGGTCTGTAATGGGATTTTATAAATGTAAAGTTCTAAACATATTGATTTCTTGGTTCTCTAATAGTCCAAAAATGTTCTGTAATTTAAAAATATTGTTTTTTAGGTGGTCTGTTGTAAGTCTAATAAAATTGGGTTTTTTTTTTTTTCGGTTCTGGTATAAAGTCTCAATATGTCGTGTTTTTTTTTTGTCTGGGTTCTGTAAAGGTCTAAAATATAGAGTTCTGGTTCAGGTTAAAGTCCATAACATTGTTCTTGTAAAAGTCCTAAAATATTGATTTCTGGTTCTGTCAAATTTCTATATAAAAAAACTGTCAATAAGTCAACATCTATCTTTGTTTCTGAGACTGTGACAATTCTAAAAAATTTCTCCTAAAGGTTTTTTTTAAAAGTACTGGTTTTTTTTTTTTCTGTTTTTTTTTTTTTTTTTTTTTTTTTTTCTCTTTTTCTAGGTTCTGCAAAATGTTTAATGATTTAATGTGTTGTTCTGTAAATTCTAAAATATTGAATTATGGGTTATGTAAAATCTAAAATATTGATTTCTCAGTTCTGTAAAGTCTAGAAATTGTCCTGCAAAGTCACTGTCCTCCAACCTCCTGACTATTTTTTATAAGTAAGCCCCCCCACCCCCCATTGTTCATGATTTATCATATCCAGGGAAATCAAGCCTCTTTCAATATGTTCCTAGTGGAATTGTCAACTACATAATGTTTCAAAACCTCACAGTTGTAAAATGTTCTTTGTGCAATGCAACTAGCACCCATGAAACATGAACATTCCTAGTTCATCATTCAGTTGTCTGTTCTTGTCCTTCAATGAACACAAAAAGACATGTTTTGCAGGTATTTGCTGAAACATTGTCAAGAGTCAGGGCTCCTCTGTTCGCCTTTATCCTCCTCCTGCCACCTTCCCTATTTTTTTGTTGGTTTCGTTTTTTTTACTCTTTTCTGATGGTTCAAGCCTACATAAAAGGACCAAATATCACACCATTTCGCGCTGTTTTGACAGTCATTATGAATCTGTATATAAATGGAAAGGACCGGAAATGCACATCATCACTTCAACTGATACATAATCGGATCATAATTTGCTATATGCAAGCTTGCTCTGAAACACGCAATGCAGCCTGTCACGCTTAAGGTAAGTGAGATATGATGAGCTACTGATATACTTATTGCACAAAATACAACAGCTTGGACACACTGCTTTTGAAGTTTCCTTAGAAGAAAGAAACGAGACACTGAGTTCAAAGACAGGGCACAAGCCTACGGTGCCACAAACCCCCCAAGTACACAAGGCTTCAACATAGGAGCCAGGCTAGGGTGTTGGTGGGTGTGGGTGTGTAAAATCGATGACAGAATTTTCCCTTTAAAAGGTTAGTGTATGACATCATGTCAGGCTGTTTTTTATTTTATTTTTTAGTTTTTCATTATAAATCTTTAAAAATTAAAAGAAAAAGCCTCTTCAATTGGAGGCTGTATTTTTCAGGAGCGTTTGGAAGGTTGCTCCCTCAACATGCAAAGATCCGACGGAACATATTGGGGTGGTGGGGGGGGTGGACACAGAATCGTTCACCTGATTGAAGGGTGAAATGCGGCCCTCTAGCCTTAGCACATTCCAACTGTCGCCCACTATTATGATATGGCGTGAGGCTCCCTACCGCCTTCCCCCTTACTTACAGACAGGATTATTTGCCTCTGCAAAAAAGGAGAGATGGGACGGTGAGAAGCACTTGAAATGACACGGGGAGGGCTAATTTAGTTTAAGGGAGGGGGAGAGGGGGAAAGGAGACGGGGGGGGAGAGAAGGGGAATGGGGAATTGGGGGGGGGGAGAGGAGAGGGGGAAGGGAGTGTGAATGAGTGGGCGAGGGGAAGGAGGGGAGGAGGGAAGAGGGGGGGCGAAGGGAGGGGAAGGAGGAAGGTGGGGAATAGAACCGATCCCTTCAGTTCTCAGAGTTCCTTTAACTGCTCACAATGGACCGGCAGTGAGAAAGAGCGTGCTATGTAATTCAAATCAGTTCAAAAGCTGCATATGAGTTCTTTGTTTGCTCGACCCGGTTTTATGGGTTGGTAGCTCTCGTAAAACATGCAGTAGAGCCCTCCCCCTCAAACGGCATGGATGCTATACAATATAATCAATGAATAGTGGTATAAAATTTCGAAAAGATTGTTGCTGTAACGTATGCTAAAATATGTGATTTTCTGTTGATTAAGCTCAGAAAAAAATAAGTGTTCTTGTAAAGTAGGTTCCAAAAATATGGGATGGGGTCTTTTTGTCTGTCGAAACTTTTTTTAGGGTTCTGTACATTTTATGATAGATTTTGGTTTTGTGGTTCTGTGAGTAAAGTTCTAAAAATGGTTCGGGAAAGTCTAAAATGTGTTTCTGTTTGGTAAATATTAACAGACTGAAAGGCAGTTCGAACAAATGATAATGTTCGTTGTTAAGTCTAATAAAATAGTGGGTTTTTTCTGGGTTTAGATAGTAAATTTTAAAAGTACGGGTTGTGAGTTCTTGTTAAAGTATAAAAAATGGTTCGTAGCGTGTGTTTAAAAAAACGTCTATAAATATGGGTTTCGTCTTTTGTAACAGTCTAGTGATTAAAACAGGGTCTTGGGGCTGTAAAGTCTAAAATATGGGTTTTTGGGTTCTGCAAAGTCTAAAAATGTTCTATAATATCTCAAATATGAGTTTATACATTTTCTAAAATGTAGAGTCTAAAATATGGATTTCTGGATTCTGTATTGTCTAAAATATTGATTTTGTGGTTCTGTAAAACCTAACAATAGTTTTTTAAAGTTTAAAATACTGGTTTCTTGGTTCTGTAAGTATAAATATTATTCTGTAAATACTAAAATATTGGTTTATGTGTTCTGTAAAGTGTAAAATATTGACTTATTGGTCCTGTAAAGTCTAAAAATTGTTTTGTAAATTGTAAAATATTGGTTTCTGCATTCTGTAAAGTCTAAAACTTTTCTGTAACATTTAAAATATTGGTTTCTAGAGTCTAAATAATAATTTTTTTTTTTTAGTTCTTGTAAACTCAAAAAAAAAAAAAAATAAATTCTTTCAAAGGTAAAATGTTTTTGTGAGTTCGTAAAGTCTAAAAAATGTGCGGTAAACCTAGATAATACTTAAAATAGTATGGGGTTCTGTTTCTTCGTGTGTATAAAGTCTAAACATTTATGTTTCTGAAAGTCTAAAAATAGGGGTTTATTTTTTTTTTTTGGGTTCTGCAAAGTCTAAAAATGTTCTATAATATCTCAAATATGAGTTTATACATTTTCTAAAATGTAGAGTCTAAAATATGGATTTCTGGATTCTGTATTGTCTAAAATATTGATTGTGTGGTTCTGTAAAGCCTAACAATAGTTTTTTAAAGTTTAAAATATTGGTTTCTGTGTTCCGTAAAAAGTAAAAAAAAAAAAGTGTTTAGACATTATTGAGCCTTATTGGTCCTGTGTATAAATGTCTACTATAAAAAAAGTTGTGATTTTTGGGGTTCTGCGATGCTGTTAGAACGACCAAACTTTCTTGATGAAACTGTATCTTTAATAAAATATTGGTTTCTAGAGTCTAAATAATGATTTTTATTTTTAGTTCTGTAAAGTCCAAAAATAATTCTTTCAAATGTAAATACTGGTTTCTTGGGCGTTTTCTTTTTTGTTCTGTAAAGTCTAAAACGATTTAATGAAGTTTAAAATATTAGATTCTGGGTTCTGTAAAGTCTAAAATACTGATTTCTGGGTTCTGTGGTGTATTAGATATGCTGACCTTACAGACAGATTATTTGCCTCTGCCACAGGCCACTCAAATGACCCCGAGGGCAATTAGATTTACAATAGAATTACCTTCAGTTCTCCAGGTCTTTTTCAATCAGTTCAAGGCTGCATTCACACCGGCTAAGTTTAGGTCTGTAAACACTGCGGCGAGCTCAAACTGACCGTGTGAGACTCTACGGGCTCCTGGAGCGCTGCCACCATTGTGCAGCACCGTCAGTCCATAAAAACAGTCTTCGATCTGATTGTACTATTGTTGTTTCTAGCGGATGCATGGGTTTGTGTTTTCCTTTCATTCGATTTATTCTTCAATAGTCCAATATAGAGCAAACAACTCCGTTTATTCTTGAAAAGTAAAATATAGACGAAAGACTCGGCCCTCTTCCTGTTCAATATCTTTTCCGGAATATGCATAATTATGCATTTATGTTGCGGGGCCTCAACACAACACAACCTTCATTTTTATTTTTTTTTTCAAACAATACAGTTTTAATCAATTGATGCTATTATTGTCAAAAAAATGCGCCACTATGGTAAATGTCAAGGAATGTTCCCATATCACCTTGTTACGGCCACCTGATTGAGTCCCAAGGGGTGGGTTTTGATGTTTAAAAAAGGGTTTTTGCCACTGTTGTTAAGATACCAAATGAATATCTGCCATTAAAACGAGGTGATGCCATTAGAGAAAATGAGGCTGATGAGATGGATGTTGTAAACAGAGCACCTCCACCTCTCAGTGAAAACACTGAAGCCACGGGATTCTCTTCTTTTGCTTTACATCCCTCTACAGCTGCGTTTTACATTCTGTTAATGGCCATTATCTGTCTTTCTAGTAGATATAGAGACGTCATTAGTTGTATTAGCTGCCTAAGGCAAGCATTACTATTACTATTTCTAATACTAAACCTCTTACTCTGAATATTAAACTTTGGTGAA